>JANHGD010003692.1:73475-84002 GCA_027560375.1 Imantodes cenchoa | reverse complement strand
ACATTTTTCAACTTTATCTAGTAGTAGGTTATGGTCTACTTTATCAAATGCCTTACTGAAGTCCAAGTAAATTATATTGACAAGTAAATTATATCGATCATGTCACCCCTACTCCTTTTTTCATTAAACTAAACATACCCAATTCCTGCAACTGTTCTTTGTATGTCCTAGGCTCCTAATCATCTTTGTTGCTCTTCTCTGCACTCTTTCTAGAGTTTCAACATCTTTTTTATATCATGGCAATTAAAATTGGATGCAATTTTCCAAATGTGGTCTTACAAGGCATTATAAAGTGGTATTAACACTTCACATGATCTTGATTCTATCCCTCTGTCAATGCAGTCTAGGGCTGCATTATTTTTTTTTGCAGCTTCAGCACTCTGCTGGCTCATATTTCAGTGATTTCTCACTAGGACTACAAGACTCTCACAGTTACTACTATTGATCAAGGTACTACCTATTCCATACTTGTGCATTTGTTTTTTCTTTCCTAAATGTAGAATCTTACTTTTCTCATCATTGAATTTCATTTTATTAGATAGGACCCAGTGTCCCAGTCTGTCAAGATCCTTCTGTATCTTAAGTCTAACTTCTAGAATGTTGGCTATTCCTGCCAGCTTGGTCTCACCTACAAATTTGTTGAGTTTTGCTTCTATCCCCTCATCTAAATCACTGATGAATATATTGAAAAATACTGGGTCTAAGACAGAGACCTGGGCTACCCCTCTGTATATTTATTATGTGTGGGTAATCTATAGTTAGATACACAGTCTAAGACTAGTAGAAACTTAATAATTCAAGTTATTATTATAAATTGGTATGTCACTCAACTCCCAATGACTCTGGATACTATGTGCATGCTTGCCATTGTAAAATAATTGCAAACACCTAATCTCATCTTCTATGCATACCAAGATGTAATTATCTCTCTGAAGATTGAAAAATAATAGACTGGAATCAAATTTTCCAACATCATTATAGCTTTATTGTACATCATTCTATTCATATAAATATTTACACCCATTTCTATTTGAAAGTATGATCAAGTTGACAAAGAATACTCTAACAATACAAAACCAAGATACAATAGAATTAAAATCTACTAGCCATATATTAAGATTATCTTCACAGTAACAAGAATAGGTTGCTCTGTTCATAATATAATTTCTATACCTTTTTCCTTTTTATATTGCTGTGTTTATTTGTTTTGAGGTTCTGTTGACTTTTTAATGCTGTTGTATGTATTTGTATATGTTGATTAGTTTCCCTCAATCAAATATATTAAAATGGAGTAAACTGCCTTATGTAGCTGTTAACACACAAGACCTGTCTTTTGCACTGTTGGAACATTGTTTTTAGTATGAAATGGGGCTATCTAGTATGTTTAAGTGGCATTTCTATAGGGAGAAAGAATATATTCAGCATGCCCAGTCATTCAGAAATGACTGTGCAGGTAACCTCTCAATTTATAGACAGCTATTTAGTAGTTTATGAAGGAAGAGTGCTGTGACATTATAAAAATTATCTCCTACTGTTTCCTTTGTGGCTAATTTGGGCTGAATCACACCTACCAGCACATTTCAAATAAACTGGCCCCTTTTCGTCACACACACAAAAAAACCTTCAATAGAATTCTCAAGACATTGCAGTTACTCGCTTATGTTTCATCTAAAAGGCACACAACTGATTTCCTTTCTCAACAAGAGGATGTGTGGGGAAAAGTCATTCTCTAATCTTATTTCACACACTTCTGCCTCCCACATATAGTAAGAAACTAAATCATCATGATTCACTCTGCTTCAGAGACATAATTCAGGATTTATGTAATAACTGATGCCTGCTTATCCTTCCTGCCTTTTTTTCCCCTTCTGTTGTTACTTTATAAATGTAAGCTTTATAAATTCCATGTTGGTTCCATTTTAAGCCTTCAGACATATCTTGTTACTTAACAATATTTTAAAATCAAAATATCCTGATGCCTATATTCCTTTCCTATGCTTCTTATGAACACAATGGAAGTGGACTGCTTTGTGTGTTCTACCCTATCCCAGTCTTCAGGTTTGGCTCAGTTGCCTTCTCCTATTTAAAGTCTATTAAATAGATCTTAACTGTCTACTGAAGCTGAAACTCAAATACTTTGGGCACCAAATAAGAAGAGAGGAGTCACTGGAAAAGATCCTGTTAGGAAAGATTGAAGACAAAAGGAGAAGGGGATGGTAGAAAATGAGATAGTTAGATAGTGTCATTGGCGTGGTGGGCATGAGTTTGGGCAGACTCAGGGAGACAGTGGAGGATGGGAGGGGGGACGGGCGTGCTATGGTCCATGGGGTCATAAAGAGTTAGACATGCCTTAGAGACTGAACAATAACAACAACCAAAAAAATGTATATTATTTAGCATATGGGCTTCCCCATCTTGGTGGGGTCCTCCTTGGTGTCATCCTCCTGACTCCAGATTAGATGCTGTAGTCATACTATACTAGAGATCTATACTAGATATCTAAGTTTCTTACAACTTCTGTGTTCTATGGGGATAGAGCTGGGTGCAGCATTTGCAGTTTCCTTCTTTGATCAGAAAAATTAAACATTCTGTTCATTTGCTGGGAGGCTCCCTCCCCCATGCATATTTAGTGTTGAGTTCAAAGAACCAATTCAGGTTCCTTTGTAGAATTGGGATAGTTTTCATTGCTCTACATTTCATTGTAGAGCAATGCAGTTTTTCTGAAATTTTAGAGCTTATTTGACTTACTGCATATCTGTCCTTCATCTTCTCCATCTGCACAATCTTTGATGAAGTCACACACCCGTCTCAACTTGATCACTGTTCCATTCCAGCAGCTGAAATAACTCTGAAGAGCCATTTTAGAGACAGATGGAGGTCCTATGAAAAAGGAAGAAGAATATTACTTAAATGTCTTCACCAGAGTTTGTACAGTATACTTAGCTACCTTTCATTCTCCACCAAAGGACCATAATCACCACAACTCAAAGGCAGCTTTTCTGCTAAGGATCACAAAGCTTGACTACTGGTTGATACAAAGTTATTCATAGATGAAATGTCTCTCACTGTATTCGTGATATGAGATTATTATTTTTTGTTTCATATTTCCATGGGAATAATCTAAGTATCTTTCCTTTTCCTTTTCTTCCCCTTCCTTTCCTTTTTACCTCATGGCAAAAATGAAATAAATTCTACTCCAGCACTTCCTGAATCTGGGGTGTGAACGTGTGTGGCTAGGGAAATCAGCCCCATCTCCTTTGAGAGCCAGATCAATTTTACAAAATAAAACAAAATCAAATTTTATTAAAAAGAAAAGAGGAAAAATGTAGTTCCTTTTTAGCTTTAAGTATCCTTTCAGTGTCAAGGGAAGTAAAAAGTATTATTTTTTAGATCAGAAATCTGAGCCTCTGAGCAGATACATTATGTTATTGATTGCCCTAAAGAAACTCTGTAAAGAGGTTCCAAGATGCATAAAAATACCACAATTTACTGAGCATGTACAGAGAACATAAATACTAGAGACACAATACATAAATATTATGTACCAGAAGCATGGAATAAATTAAATTTAGCACATTTCTTAGGTAAATTTTCCCTATTTCTCTAAAGACCAAACTAGCCTTGGAACAGATGTTATTTCTCTGTTAATTTGTTACCTAGAAAATCCTGTTTCCTACAAATACCAATTTAAATCTGAGACTGAAGGGAAATGGTAAATCCCATTCTTTCCAACTTCTTATTCAACATCTGCCTGATTTTAAATACAGAAAACCCTTTTCTCTACAATAAAGGGAGGGTTTGGGAGAATTGCCTTGTGGCCTCTACGTGCGCTGGCTTGAAGCTAAGGAAAGATGCTGATCTGAACATCTTGAAAGAGCAGCTTGCTGCCTGGAATATTTTCAAGGCAAGATGATTTCACAACACAAATAGATTCGTCTTTGCAAACTAAAGAGCATCTTATTGAAATTATTTCCTAAATAATTTTGTTAAATTGAAATCTACCTGATTAGATGTTTTCTCCTTTTTAACTTTTATGAGCTTTTTTCTGTTAACATTTAGTCAACCTGGCTGTCTAGTCCCCCTTTATTTTTTCCTCCTTCTACTAAATTCTTGACTCTCTAAACTAAGACATGTGTGTGCACTATCCCATCTTCACTTAACCAAAATTGTCTCTCTGAGACAATGGAAAGGGGAAATGCATTGGATTTGCTCTCTTCCTTAAAACCTGTGTTGTATATGAGATTCTACTGTTGGGTCTCAAAGTTACTGGCAACAAAGCAAACCCCATGGTTTACAGATGGTCAAAAACATGTTATCCAAGATGGCACCGATGAAGGCTGCCTTGGTGAAATGCTCTCAAATGGTTTCTTTATTTCCTATTATTCTCTGCAATTATCTGTGGATTTCATACTCACAAGACCATCTGCTAAGAATTAAGGAACATTTCTTTAAGGAGCAGCTCTCTGTAACCTCACCCCCACCTGTCTTTACAAATAAGACACAAGAACAGTTTTTCCCTGAACTCCATCACTCTGCTAAACAAATAATTCCCTCAACACTGTCAAACTATTTCCTAAGTCTGCACTACTATTAATCTTCTCATCGTTCCAATCACCCATCTCCTCCCACAAATGACTGTATGACTGTAACTTTGTGGCTTGTTTCCTTATAATTTATATGGACTGGTACCTAATATGATTTGATTGCTTATATGTACCCGGACTATCATTAAGTTTTGTACCTTATGATTCTTGATGAATTTATCTTTTTTTTAATGTACACTGAGAGCCTATGCACCAAGACAAATTCCTTGTGTGTCCAATCACACTTGGCTAATAAAATTCTATTCTATTCTATATTTTGAAAGATGAAGTGGGGGAACAAACATCTCCAAACAAACAAATAAACTTCCCTTTCATACTGTCTGGGTATTTATTGACTGTACAAGTCCCTACTTCTACCTAACTTTGGGACATACATATCCTGCCAATGTATTTTATTTTTCTGTTGAGACCTCTTGCTGTTGCCCTTAGGACTTTCTCCACCATGGGGAAAAGGTTAAGTTTCATAAACTAAACTGTTGTCAGAATGATAGTTTTCCTTTTATTTTTATACCATCCAATGTTGGCCTCAAGCCAAGTAAAGACTGTGAGGCTTTGTTCCTTGGAGAAAAGACATGTAATAGAAGTGATGTGGAATAGAGATCAGACAGAGCTTAGCAACAATAATACTGATTTCATAGTGGCATCATTTCCTACCGGTATTGATTCAAGAATAGATGCATAGTATTTCAGATTAGCAATGGAAAAAGCCCAACCAGTTTAAGAGAAAAAGCTGATATTTACTGAAACCAAACACACAAACAGGGAAGGAACCTAACATGTTTATTCCATAGGTAAAATTTATTTCTCAGCTTGAATATATTTGTATCAAGTAGAAAACTCTCATTGGTACCACTGTCGTTGATTTGTAGATTTGTAGTATCCTGCTTCCCCTCCCAAAACCCATGAAGAAACATCACTACATATTTGTTGTTGTAAAACATTTGCACATTCAGATTATAGTTAAATCAGTATGAATAGATGTTGTTTCTGTGAGCCTCTCTGACACTGATAGTATATAAGGTTTCAGTTCTTGATTGCCAATTTCCTTTTGCTGATTGATTTATTGATTATGTACTGTCAACTCATTTTCCACTCCCGCTCTTCCTATTTTGCTTGATGTTGACATGGAGAGTGAACAAGGGAGAAATGCCACCTTCATGATTTCTGCTTCATGGCTTTTATTTTCCCTTGCTTTGTGAGAGTTCAGTCACCTGGAAGAGTCTGCAACACATGTTTTGATAGCCTGATTTGTGTAGATCAGGGACAAGCAATGTCATGCCATCCAGATATTTTGAATTTCAACTTAATTAGCCTGGCACAGCTAATCAACTTTGGCTGATGCTGAAAGCGGAGCAGGGCCAGGGCTAGAGAATATTTTGGCTGTGGGCTGGACTGGGAATTTGGGCTAAAAATACAGAAGGCAAACTGCTTCCAAATTGTCGCCGTGTTCATGAAATCACCAGGACCGAAGGGAAACTGTCCCATTTGTCTTTCCCATTGGCTATGTCAAGAATAAAGGACTACGGAGCTATAGCCCGTAGCATCTGGAGGATACTGGTTATTCATTCTAGTACAATTGACTGATAACTGACGGCTGCTGGTCTTGCCTCACAAAAAGCAGTTTGGATGTGCTCTATGAACCAATGCCCTTCCCAGATATTCAGTTAAGAGTTAGCTGTTTAACTTCTTCTGCTTGTTGCAATAATCGGGGGGGGGGGGATGTGTTTTGCTCTTGAACTTGACAGCTTGATTATGCATTTCTTTTCCACTGTCATAATACTTGCATTATGAAGGGAACTCATTCTTTTGGAAAAGAAGTGGGTTTTTTTTTTCTTTTCTTGTTAATTTGGATGAATTGAGTTCAGACCACAATGTAGTAGTGACGCTTTATGTTAGTTGCGGAAGACCCTTTGAAACTAATAGCACTGCAAAATAAAATAAAACAAAACAAACTGAAAATGTCAAAAGTGAACTATGGATTCTGTGGAGGTATAAAAGTAAAAACTGTCCAATAATTTTTATAGCTTTAATTTTACTTGTTTATTCCAGCTTTCTCTCTGTGTGTAGTTATGATAGCTCAGAAGACAGCAAATAAAATCTGGGTTTTTTGATAGATTTAGTCTAGCTCTTCTCCAGAGCTTTAGCACATTACCGCAAGTGTTTGGTTTTCAGAAAACTGAAAGAAATGCAACCTTTCTGATTGTTGTAAACAGCACAGAACAGAGCAAAAGCAAATGATAAAACTATCCCTTGAAGTGGAATAGAATATGAGATATGCATTCACATCCGCACGCTCATCCCTCCATTTGTCTACCTTGGATTATTTTATTGCTGAGTTCTTTTTATGTTAGAATAAGCTATCATTTCTCTCTAGTATGAGAGAAAGCTACTCTCTAATAAAGTATACAGTACAAATCAGGGATCAGTGGGGGGTCACATAGTGTACAGACTAAACAACTCTTCTACCTAAGTAAAGCAACTGAAGCTCAGAATGTCTGAATGTTAATTTTTAATGCCATATTGGATGCAACTCTGGGTGTAGACCAGCAGTGGGTTGCTTCCGGTTCAGCCTGGTTCTGTAAACCGGTAGCGGCGGTGGCGGGAGGCTCTGCCCACCCGCTCGGGATGCTTCTGCGTATGCAGAAGAATCGGCAGCAAACTAATTTAGAACCCACTACTTGTGTAGGCACTCAATTTTCTTTGCAAAAGTACAGATGTGATTTATCATTGCCTTCTTCAGGCATGACTTTGCAGATTCTCAACAAAGCCAACAATTCTGGAATTCTCAAGTAATTGAGAATACTTTATCCAAATACTAATTGATCCTTGAAATAATAGAAAATACTTGTAGTGCAGGTTTTAGATTTTGGCAGTGGTTTGCTCTCCAAGCTTGTTTCAATTTAGTTTATGAACCTTTTTTTAAAAAAAAATTTTTATTGAGTTTTTTGTTAAAAACAACATGTAAAAAAGACATACAAAAAACACATAAAACAAAAACAAACATAGAAATAAGTAACCACTTTTACAGCTTTTTCATAGTATTTCCAAATATATTTACACTTTACAATACTGCTATTTTTATTTTGACACTCACTATTATGTGTCCAGATCTATCTTTAATGGATTGAGTCTCCTAATATATTTTCCACATCTATTTCTTCCACTTTGCTTACATATTAAGTCAATTGTTTTCATAGGAAAAGAAAGTAAGAACATTTACAATTTCTTCCAGGATAATCTTCATTTTATAACCAAATTTGAAGTTTTTTATTGTGTTTTAACCATTTGTACCAATTCTGTTTCTTCCTTTTCATGTATCTCCATTGTTAATTTGCACATCTCAGAGCTTTCTAAAATTTTTCTAACAACCATAGAGGATGTGGGGATGGTATTGGTTTTCCAACTCTGCATGTAGGCAATCCTAGCTGCAGTAGTTATATGGCGTATTAAATAATGGTCCTCTTTTTAAAATTTCCTCTAAAAGTTCCCAGCAAAAACAGCTCTGACTTCAAATCAATTGCCTGTTGTGTAATTTCTTCCAACCAATTTCTTATTTTGTTCCAGAATAGTTTAATTTTAAGGCGCGTCCACTAGAGATGATAATAGGTCCCTTGCTTCTTCTTGCACTTCCAACATTTTGAAGACACTGTTGGGAACATCTTTGCCAATCGTGCCGGGGGTAGATGCCAGCTATAGAACATTTTATAAATATTTTCTTTATATGATGCCACCAGAGTCAATTTGTAGTTTATCTCCCAAATTTTATCCCATTCGGCCAAATTGATTGCATACCCAAAATTTTGTGCCCATGTGATCATTGTCCCTTTGACCACTTCTTCCTCCAATTTGAATTGCAATTGAAAATTATATAATTTCGAAATCATTTTTTCTTCCAGGCCAAATAAAATTTTATCTAATCCTTGTTCATTTTGGAATCCGAATTGTATTGCATCGTTCTTGTACCGTGATTGTATTTGTAGATAGTGCCACCAATCCAGTTCTATTCCCATTGATTTGAGATCTTGTTTTGTTTTTAGCTTTTCTTGATCATCCAGGAGTTGTTTGTACGTTACTATTTTTTTCTCATCCAGTAAATTTGGTTACATGATTGCTTCTACCATCGATAACCATTTGGGGATTTTTCTATAAACCTCGTTCTTGATTTTAAGCTAAATTTCTAACAGAGATCCTCTAATATAATGTCTTTGGAAGTAAGCGTGTGTTTTGTGTTTCTTTCCCCATATAAAGGTATGCCGGCCAATTTGGAGGTTGAAAACTTCTAAGGTTAAAACTCTTTTATTTTTAAGCGTGATCCAGTCCTTCACCCAATTTAATGCAGCAGCTCAATAATAGATTTTCCAGTCAGGGAGTCCAAATCCACCTCTCTTTCTATTGTCATATAATCGTTTATTTTGATTCGCGCCTTTTTTTTTGAGCATATAAATTTTAGTACTGTTTTGTTCAGTTCCGTAAAAAAAAAATCTTCCTTAATTTTATTGGTGCTATTTGAAATAAAAATAGTATCTTGGGTAGAATGTTCATTTTAATTACCGCTATTTTACCCAATAATGATAATTGTAGTTTTGCCCAGGTCTCCAAGTCTTTGTGTATTTTCTGAGTCAATTTAGTATAGTGTCTTCTTTGATCGAGCTGCATTTTGCCTAAATATTTCACTTTTTTTTAGTTTTGATATCCAATGTGTTTTCCAAATTCCTATTTTGTTGTTCTGTTAGGTTTGCCACCTTTATATATTTCTCAATCTCACTAATTAAAATTGGTCCTGTCTCCAGGGGGTCTTCCAAAATATATGCCATATCAGCAGCAAAAGGCTGCACTTTGTATTCCTCCTTCCTTATTTTTAGTCCTTTTATGTTTTGATTATTTCTTACTGATCTTAACAATATTTCTAATGCTAGTATGAATAATAGTGGGGATAGAGGGCATCCCTGGCGTACCCTTTTGTTATGTTTACTTTTTCTGTCAAATCATTATTTACTGAAATTTTTGCAGGCTGTTTTGTGTATATTGCTTTAATTAATCTAGAGAATCTTCCTCCAAATTCTATCTTTTCTAATTGCAAATTACAAATTATGGAAAAACTTTTGTACAGACAGCTCTTCTAGGTTTCTTTGTATCCAAATCATTTTGTGACTTATATGTGAAGTAATATGATCGTTTGGTCCATAAAACCAGGTTTTATATGATCCATTCACAGCTGCAACTCATTACTTGATGTTCCACAATTAATATGCTAACTCTAATTTTAGGTCAATGGTCAGATAGGCAAGGGAAATTTTGGCTTGTGATACCTATTGCCTCTTCATTGACTAGATGATATGTTTTCATCCCTCCCTAACTACCATATAGCATTACTAACTAAATTTAGTATCCATAGAGACTTGAGGCAAATTTGTGTGATTAAACCATATTGTTTGATTTTACTCTCATGTTACTATATCTTAGCAAGTCCTTATTTATCAAGGTATACCACAGGTGTGAAATGTTACTGGTTCACCCTGGTTTGTGCGTACTGATAGCGGTGGCTGCTGGTTGTTGGGAGAACCGGTAGTGCCAGCGGCAAAAGGCTCCACCCATCCGCCCGGATGCCGCCATTTCTTTTTTTAACCCTCTGCGCATGCACAGAGGGTTAAAAAGTGTGCGCGTGAGCAGAGTGGGGGTGAAAAAGTGCACACGTGTGCGCGCACACACACTTCCAAACTGGTAGGAAAGGTAAGTACATTTAATATTTTACATTCCATATTGCCATCCCAGGAGTAGTTGTCAGTTTGACTCTTAAAAAACTAATTATGTGGGTTATATTAAGTAACAATATGTATGTATTGCAAACTTTGCTAATCTAACCAAATTATTATTTTTTTAAAAACTACATAGGATGAATGATCCTGTGACATTGGAAAAAAGA
>JANHGD010003691.1:60522-74387 GCA_027560375.1 Imantodes cenchoa | reverse complement strand
AGACTGTCTACAGTCGACCTCACCCCATTCCTAAGAGGTCTGTAAGGGGCATGCATAAGCGCACCATTGTGCCTACCCTCCATGTCTTACTCTCCTATTGTCCTAATTTACCTGCACCTACTTTGCTTATGTTTATGTTTATACCAATACCTGCTATCTTGTGCATGTTTTTGACAGACAGACAGATAGACACTTTCAGGAGGAAACAAACCAGAAATTGATGTAGCAACTTAAAGTCAGTTGACTCTGATTAAGTTTTTTTAAATAAGCCACAGGAAAATCAGCCTTAGTTTAGCATCATATACAATCCCCTTATATCACCAATTTACCTAGTTATTTACTGAACATTTATTTTCCAGTATTAGTACTAATGTAATACACACTTAGTATCTGTGTAATATGCACTGTATAGTGGTCTATAATTAATTATTTCTTGGACTAGGATGCAGTTGTTGATGCTATAGAGTAGACATTGTCCTAAGATGTTGTCTTGGCTAAATGGTAATGAGAATACCTGAATATTGGGTGGCCAATTCCTTCCTCTTATCTTTTTTTTCCTTTTTGCTTTCTCTGCTGCAGGGAATGACTTATAGCTGCCGTTATCAAATGCTGACCTGAGTCATGCATGCATCCTCCCTACCTTTGCACTTCTCTTTTTATTCCTTTCCCTTTTCTCCCTATCATGGGGAGAACAATTTTCCTTGTGTTGATATTGTCTCATTCTGGTTGTTTTTCTGGCTTAACAGCCTTTTGATCTACATCCAATGATGGCAGCTGCCCTCATAGCAAACAAGCCAGAGTTTGTGAAGCTGTTTTTCGAGCAAGGTATACAATTGAAGGAATTTGTTACCTGGGATACTTTACTCTACCTCTATGAAAACATGGCAACCTCCAGTGTCTTCCATGGGAAGCTGCAGAAGGTGTTGCTGGAAGAGAAGGAGCGTGCTGCCATTTCCAAAATGCCAAGGATCCAGCTGCATCATGTATCCCAGGTACTGAGAGAACTGCTGGGAGATTTCACACAACCGCTGTATCCAAAGCTGAAGAACACTGAGAAACATCATCTTCCCATTCCTGTGCCCCAGAACCAGGTACCAGGCATTTTTATGCTAGCAAACCCCATAAACCTTCCATTATTATTGGACTTCAACACAGAACTGTAGAGCAGTTCATTCCTATCACTCTGTTTCCATTTTCTTAATTTAAATTTTATTAAACGTTTTAGAGAGAACATAAAAACGAACACAAACCAATACAGAGTGAAAGAAGCAAAGGAATTGAAAGACAAGCTAAAGAGTGCAGAAATAATCAACGAAAAGAAATAGGAAAGTGTAAAAATAATGGGAAATCCTTAACCAAAAGCGAGGAGTGTCTGTATTTCTACTAAATTACCATAGAATGGGAATTCATGAGAGAGAAAAATGAAAAACCGAAGGAAAGGAGAATGGAATAGCACAGCTGCTGTGGCCTAGAGGTGGAGCTCTTGCCTCACAATCAGGAGGTTGTGAGTTCAATCTTAGGTAGAGGCAGATATAGGGTCTCCTGCTTGGGCAGGGGGTTGGACTAGATGACCTGCAAGGTCCCTTCCAACTCTGTTAATCTGTATCTGAATTGAGTAGTCTAACTGCTGGAGCATTCTGCAACATTTGCTATATTCATTCGGCCTATTCAGGTTTCATTTGCTATATTCACTTCCATTGTCTGTACTCCATCTACTCCCCAATTTATTCCAAGACTGAAAGTATTAAAGGCTTTGTGCTAAAAACCCTTTATTACAACTTTTTGATCTCTGTGAAACATCCTGGGAAGACTTGGGTATGGTGAGAATAGATTCACATTTTTCCTCGCGTTTTTTAGCACACAGCAAATAGTGATTTTTTTTTTTAATGTGAGAGATCAGTTTGAGGACTATTCTTGAGACAAATTTTATTTCTCTATCTGCTGAGAAATATCTGATGGATGAAAGATACAAACATGGACACTAACCTTTCCCCAGTAGGTTGTTTAGAATATCATGGTTATTCTGTTTGGGAACTATGAAAATTCAAATCCAACAGATTTGGAAGATAAAAGGATGGTGGAATATCATAGAAATGATGTATTTAAATAATGTAACTAGGGAATATTAGAGTGTAGTTAATGTTTTTTTGCAAGAGGGGGAAGAGCAAAAAGCTTTTGAGATGAAGACATTCCTATTGTGCTAAATCAGGGGTGTCAAACTCAAGGCCCGCAAACTGGATGCAGCTCGCGATGTGGTGAGATCCGGCCCGTGGGGCTGTCCTGGAAAATGTAAGGGACCGGCCTGTGTTGCTTCAGCCCAGTCTACCCACGTCGCTTTGGCCCAATCTACCCACATCGTTTCGGCCCAGTCTACCCAATGCAAAGAGGAAAGATTGGGCCAAACATGTCAGCAGTTTAGGGAGTGGTGTCAAGCTGGCCACGCCCACCCAGTTGGCCACACCCGCCCAGTTGGCCACACCTGCCCGGCCCCCCGAGGTCAACCACAGCCCTGATGTAGCCCTCAATGAACTTGAGTTTGTCACCCTTGAGCTAAATTAACCATGCTGTTGTGAGACACATTTCTTTTTTTTCCTCAGTCCTGCCCTTTAATTATTATGGGTGCTTTTTTCATGTAGCTCTTTTGCTTCGTTGCCTGACATGGATTGTCTTTCTCAGGATGCTATTTTCTTCCTGTAGATGCAAGGAGATGTTATTTCCTTAAAGATGGAATTTCATTTCCCATAGGTGCAAGGGGTACATCTTCAAGCATTCTATAAGCATTCTGCTGCTCAGGCACCACTCAGCATGGATCCTGTACGGGATTTACTTATATGGGCAATTGTTCAAAACCGCAAGGAGTTGGCTGATATAATTTGGGCTCAGGTAAATTTTTCTACTTTCAAACCATATCTACACAGGGCTGAATCCAACTCCTTTATCTTTGTGATAAAGTTGAAAATGCAGATTAGGTGTGGTAAATGTAGCTTTGTACGTATTCCCATTGAAAGTTCTTTTTCAATATCTGTGATTAACAGAGATTCATCAGTTCATAAATGTAACTTGCAATTAGAAGAGTTTTAGTTTAGACACAGATTTACCATTTCAGGGGAAATGGGCCATAGCCAGGATATAGAGCATTGAGAAGGAGGATAGCAAGAATCCCTGCAATCTGGGAATGTGCATTCTCTATTCTCAAACAGACTCTCAAAATTAATGCAATCTACTTGGAGCCAGAAATATTGTTTTTGTGCTAATTTGTCCTATTGCTTCAGAGTCGAGATTGTATTGCAGCAGCATTGGCCTGCAGCAATATGCTGAAGGAAATATCTAAGGAAGAAAACGACACTGACAGTAGTGAAGAAATGTTAACCCTGGCAGAGAAGTATGAGCACCGAGCCGTAGGTGAGTCTAGACTGGTTTTGTTGAGGTATTGTTATCATATTGTTCAACCAGACTTTATTCAATTCCTTACAGTTTTATTTGGGACAGCTATTCATACACAACTCTTTCAGCTTCAAGCAAAGAAACTGTAATAAGTGAAATTCCAGCTCCATTCATGTGAACAGCAGCTACTTTGATTCCAGATAGCACAATTGCCATAAAGTATTTCAGTAATGAACTAATATCATAGCATTTCCCTATTTTGCTTGCTGAAACTTCAAGCAGTGAACAATGCCCAAAGAAGGAACGATCAACTAAGATAAACATTCAAACAGTAAATAACAGCCTAATCAAGGATGAAACCACCAAGACCACTCCCAACACTGACAGGGCAAGCATCCAGAATATAAACTGTTACAACCTTGTTCAAACTAGTTGGGTTTACTAATGTTTGTATAAACCATTAATCCATGTTTGTGTAAAAGATGTTATATTGCTTTAAATGCTAAAGGGCGTTGGCAGATTGTTAATGATTATATAAGGAGCACAGGCTAGCTTGGAGAGAATTGCTAAATTACTCAATTGCTCCATGATTGATGATTGCTTTGCTAGATGGTAGCTTGCTCCAAGGACGGAAGGTTTGCTACAAGATTACTAGGGAAAGGTTTGCTGAAGGATTGCTGGAATAGAATAATAGCTAAGTGCTAATTTTGTGTAAACTTAGTGTTAACTATAGTATGAACTTATTTTTGAACTTTATCACTTTATTTAAGTAAACTATTTTTGGACATTTAAAGAACTCTGTTTATTGACTATAAAAGTATCAAGCTGCAACCACACATTCCATTGTGTAAACCAAGATTATAGCCACCGTTATTGAGAGCTTTGCCAGATGTTTCTTCTTCGAAGACACTTCCCTGTCAGAATCGGCCCCCTAAGTGGTATTGATGAAAAGAGGCAAGACGTTTTTGGTTTTTAAGCCAGCACAGAATCTGTTTTAGGCTTTGAAGCACAAGGTTTCTGTATAACCGGTTTATTAAATTGCTGATCCAGTGGCACTAATATGTCACAGCACCATGTCAATGCTGCTGTCTTCCTCCTTTCTTTAATAACACACATTTTCTTCACATCTCTGCACCTCCCCTAAGGATTGACACATCCTTCATACTGTACCTGAATAAGGGTGCATTGGAGCAGGAAGGAAAATGGCATTTCAGCCTTCTTTTTGTCATGCTGATTATCCAACTTTTCCTTTCTGGAAGTAAAATGCATTCGCACCTCCTTATTACCCCCATACCCTTCACAGTGTCTTATAGTACTTGACACATGGAGAAATGCGTCTTGGTCTGCTAAGTGCAACAATTTTGAGCAAGAATCAATAACACTCCAGTTGTCAGCTTTGACTTGTTCCTCCCAAGGCTTTCTGTAACACTATCTTTTTTTGGGGGGGCGGGATTGGATGTCAGGTCATGAAGTTGCCTCTAGGACAAACCAAGGGCAGAGACTATTTTGGTGAGGAGACATCAGCACTTAAGGGCCGCCGCTAACTCAAGACTATTGGTTGTGTTTGTATTTTCCCTGAGTGTCATTGATATGACCCCCTCCCCTTTCTTTCTCCCCTTCCAAAATATAAATGTCAATTTTCATTGGGATCTGTGTGCACAAGAGGGAGGGCAGGATGTCCCTGTCCACAAATCAGCATTCTCTCTCTTATATTTTCTTCTCCTGCAACAAAGACATTCCCCTTCTGAAACACTTATTCGTTTGGTTGATGGTGGCATCTGCTTTGTATTGTGTGTATTGTAATCATAGTTTTGCTTGAGTTCTTTGTACAGTGTTGCTTACCAGGCCTCCTAGTTTCTTAATTTCATTATCTGTCTGTATTCTAAAAACCTTATTTCCTCTGCCCACAAGCTGGTCTCCTGTCTACAGAATCACCTAGCATGTTCTCTTTGGAGTGAGACATCCTCGACTTATTTATTTATCAATCAATCACATTTATACACACACACCATCTGCTAAAAGCAACTTTGGACGATGTATAACAAACAGACAAAACCACAAGTGCATAAAACCGATTGTTATAAAATATGAAAAATCTTTATTAAAACGTATTATTATAATTATTTAAAATATCACGTGGAGAGGGCAAAATATCAAACACAATGGAATCATTTCAGAATGCCTCTGGTTCTCTGGAATCCCAAGGCCTGGTGACATAACCAGGTCTTAAGGGACTTCCAAAATGATAACAGGAATAGAGCTAACCTAATTTTAGGGTAGGAGATTGTCCCTTAGGGTGGGCACCACTGCAGAGAATGCTTACCACCTGGAGCCTACCAAATGTAGGTCCCTGGCAGGTACATCTTCTCTGTCGGATATTTTCTTTGTTGGATCTAATGGGATGGATTGATGTAATCATTAGAAAGTATTACCACTGAGAATCAATATGTAAAGATTAGCTCTGAAATACACTAGAGTTCAAAATAACAGAGAAGCAAGAAATTGTTTAGGGAAAAGATATATGGCCTTGACAGCATAAATTTCAATCATAGATGGGCAACCCAACAGAATATAAGCCAATCCTGTTATGTACTAAACAGGAGTTTTCACTCCAGTCTGACCAAGCAGGCTCCTCCTGATTGGTCTGTTGTCCTAGCTCACTGATTGGCTCCCGGTTTAAAGGGTGCCCTATTTAAACCAGGGCCTTTCCGTGGCTAGTCAGAGGTGTACATGATACCTACCATAAATAGCTGAAGTTACTTTACGATTCTGCCACCTCTCATTCCACGGAATCTAACATTGGTGACAAGGATGGGATCCAGAGAGAGTTGATTCTGAGACAATTCAGCAGCAAGGGAAAACCCTAACCCTAACCCTAACGAGACATGGGAGAACTACATGGGCCGCTACGAATGCTTCATGGTGGCCAACAATTTCCAAGATTTCGCTGAGCACCAGAAGAAAGCCCTCTTCTTGAACCACTGTGGGCCCAGAGTCTACGAGGTCGCCATGTCTATCGCAAAGCCGGAAACCACAGACACCCTTGTGTGGGGAACCACTAAAGAAAAGACTTTGACTCCGTCGAAGGTGGTCAGCCGTTACCATTTTTTCAGAAAGTTTCAACGCAAGGGTGAGTCAATCTATGATTTCAAAACAGCCCTGAGAAGAGCAGAGACCCATTGCCAATTCAACACGTTCCTGGAATACGCTCTCTTGACCCAGTTCGTTCAAGGGGTTCAAGATGGAAACCTGCAGAAAAGATACCTAGCAAAGGCAGACCTAACCTGGAAGACAGCACTGGATGAAGCCCAGGCAGCAGAGACTTCTGGCCATGCTGCCGAAGCCATCCGTCCAAAAGCCACTACGAGCCAAGCAAAAACTGTGGCATGGGTCCATGACTACCTGAATGCTGAAACTGAGGAGCTGGAAAGGCACAAGGAGGCCGGAGAGGAAGTATTCTGGACCAAAAACAGAAGGGAGCCCAAGAGGCCAGGAGGGACTACCTGTTTTAATTGTGGAGGAGCTCATCTCTGCGCACCCTGCCAATTCAGGGTTGCGATTTGCCACAGATGTGGGAAAATGTGGCATCTGGTGCGAGTTTGCAGAGCCCCCTGTTACCCACCCAGAGGAAATGGATGCTCACTGACCACCAGGGGGCCCAGGTGAGACAACGCCTACAAAGAGCCGAAAAGAGAGGACAGAGGCCAGTTCTGGAGACAAGGCGAGTATCCACTGCCACCAGGAGTAAATAGCATCGGAGTGCACCAAGTGAGGGATGACCCCATTCTAGGCATCCTGGTACTGTTAATAGACTTGGCAGGCCCCGGCCTGATCACAGCAGTGGACATTGCAGCCAAAACAGAGAAAGACCCAGAGCTCTGGAGAATTCTCAACTGGGTGAAGAGGGGTGGCCTCTGGGGCCATTTACACCCAGCCTCTTACCATTCGTAAGATGACAACATGAAATTGTGGTGCAAGGGGGATGTTTGTTATGGGGGGAGAGAGTCCTCACTCCTCTGTCGCTATGAGAGGATATACTAAGGGCATTGCATGAGGGGTACCCAGGGATGGTGAGAATGAAAGCACTGGCCCAGCCTGGACAAGGACATAGAAGACTGGGCCCAGTTACATTTGTTGGCCCAACCTGGACAAGGACATAGAAGACTGGGTGGCCGGATGCCCTCCGTGCCAGGAATCCAGAGCATTCCCCCCCACCAGGTCTCCAGTATTGGAATGGGAATAGCCTAGGGCACCTTGGTCATGCATGCATATTGATTTCACGGGTCCATTTGACGGCCAAACATTCCTGATAGTCATAGATGTCTATTCCAAATGGCTAGAAGCTGTCCTCATGCAAACAACCACTTCGGAAGCAGTCATTCGAGTGCTCCAAAATTATTCGTAACGCATGGTATTCCCGACATACTGGTATCTGACAATGGTCCACAGTTAACATCTGTAGAGTTCAAAGGGTTCCTAGCTAGTCAAGTGATCAAACATACCTTGATAGCCCCATTCAACCCTAGTAGCAATGAATTGGCGGAACAGTTAGTAAGGGCTACCAAGGAAGCCTTAAGCAGACTAGGCCCAGGAGACTGTCAGGCTAGGCTAGACACGTTTCTAGCAGCACAACACATCACACTGTCAGCCTCCACAGGAAAGAGTCCGGCAGAGTTACTCATGGAGAGAAAGCTGAAGTCAAGATTAGACAGGCTGCATCTCCACTATAACACCACAAAAGACAAGGCCCCCCACAAGGCCATCCGAACGCTCTCCATAAACACAGCAGTCTATGTGAGGAATTTCGCCTCAGGCCCTCACTGGTTACCAGGGGAAGTCATAGAAGTAACGGGGCCTAAATCCTACATAATAGGGCTTAAGGATGGCCGTAGATGGCGATGGCACATCGACCACTTAAGGGAGCGCCACCCGCTAAACACCGATTGGGAAGAGCCGCCGAATCCTAATGAAGTTTTACCTACAGTTTCCCCTAGTTCACCAAGGCCGGAGCACTTAGCTTTAGATGTCATGGCGCCACCCAGCAACATCGAAGACTCCAGCACTGACAATTCCGGGTTCCTCATGGAGAGTTTCCAGCAGGTTCCACAGAGGGAGCCAGAGAGAGAAAACATGTCCTCTCTGGCTCAACCCAGTGGACAGAATGAGCTACGCAGATCAAAAACAATGGTCACGCAGCCAATGTATTTAAATGGCTACGTATGCTAATTTAGGTAGGAGGGATGTTATGTACTGAATAGGAGTTTTCACTCCAGTCCGACCAAGCAGGCTCCTCCTGATTGGTCCATTGTCCTAGCTCACTGATTGGCTCCCAGTTTAAAGGGCGCCCTATTTAAACCAGGGCCTTTCCTCGGCTAGTCAGAGCTGTACACGATACCTATAATAAAGAGCCGAAGTTACTTTACGAGTCTGCTGCCTCTCATTCCATGGAATCTAACAAATCCCATATGACATAGGAAAAATCCCATAGGACACCTATTTTGGTGTCCTCAAAGTATTCTTGATTACATTACAAAAAATTAATTTCAGAACCACTAGATACAATTGTTTTTATAATTAAGACAAAATAGGACTCAATTTACTTATTTTATCCTTAAACTACCCAACTTTCCAAAATTAGAGGCTTATCTATTTCAGTAATACCTTCACCTGCTAAGGTCTCAAAAACCTTTGATATCTCCCAAAGTTTTTTGGGGGGATGGAGGGTTTCTAAAAAATGTATACATATTGCTCATCTATACTACATGGATTTGTGTACTAATTTATTCTTTCTAACTTAAAAAAGAACAGCCAGATTTAGGGGGAATTAGCATTGGTAATACATTTATTGGAAGTGGAGTTTAAAGAACTCAACAGTATATAACTCCTAAGAAAGCATAATAATTGGTAAACTTGGAAGCTTTGAGCTGGAAACTAAGAAGAAACAGAACAAAGGCTGAAGCTAGAAAGAGAGTCTTGAGGAACCCCTATATCACTGATGGTGAACCTTTTCGGCACCAAGTGCCCGAACTGGAACACTGTGCATGTGCATGCATGTGCGTGTGCCGGAGAACCGGAAACCCAAAGACCAGCTGGCTGGCATGCACATGCCAATTTTGGGGGCATTTTTAGGGCCGTTCTCTGGCACTTTGGGGGGCAGTTTTCAGGCAGTTTTTCAGGCTGTTTATGGCCCCAAAAATGGTTTGCCTTTTGACTCTTTGGGGGGTGTTTTCCAGGGTGGGTTCTGGGGCATTTTCCAGGGTGTTTTCAGGCCATTTTTTGGGTCAGAAAACGGCCTGAAAAATGGCCATATGCATGCCAGAAACCAGAAAAGCAGCTGGCAATAGCGCATATGCCCACAGAGAGGGCTCTGCATGCCACTTCTGGCACACGTGCCATAGGTTCGCCATCACGGCCCTATATTTTACTATATCTCAATTGGGTCTATCAAAGAATCGGGTGACTTGAAAATCCATAAGATCCCTTGAATATAATGTATTCTATGCACTTAAAATGTAATCCAAGTGCTTGCTTCAGAAACAATTGGCCTCATTTTGGACCTCTGAACAAGAACAATTAAACTGTTGGAAACTAGCTTTATCCTTATTATTCAATTAGTTCCTTAGATCGGTGTTTCTCAACCTTTAATTCTGAGAGTTGAATTCTGGAAGTTGAAGTACATCCATCTTAAAGTTGCCAAGATTGAGAAACAGTGCTTTAGATCACTGACATCAGAAAAGAACTCATTGCCAAACTATTATAAGGGGAAAAAATCAGAACATTGAACTTCAAAAGTAATTCACTGATTTTATTTTTGAAGAATGCCTGTGTAGAATCTGAAATAATTTCTTTGTAAATATGATGCTAGAAATGGCTGTTTTCAACATGTCAATTTACCAAATCTGGTAAGATAGGAGTGTTTTATGGAGTTTTATACTCATAGGAGACATCAGTGGGCCATATGATATAAATGGCACAGTACAAAAATGTGTGGATGTCAGGTTGCTTATCCTGATCTAATCCATGTCACTCTTCAGTTGTGAGGGTAATATAGAGGAAAAGCACATTCCTAAAACCATGGAGACAATGAAGTATAAAAAAAGTTTTTTACTTCATAAAGTAACATGTTAATCAGAGGACCTATTCAGTTATTGTAGCATGAGTTTTCATTTATATCAGAGCAGCCAATATGATAATCTAAGATTGAATGGCCTGAAAGTGAGCAAGCAACAGGTTTTCCATTACACAGATCAATGGATAAGACTCCAACTCACAAGGAAGACATTCATTACAGCAGTTGAATGAAAAGGAAGAACCATGATACCATCCATGAAGTCAAGAATTGTGTGTGATGTATTAAATCTTATCCAAGGTTATCCAAAGAGACAAGGAAAGCTGTAAGGAACATAACAATAATAAAACAGAGCACTTAAGAATGCACTTAGCTAACTTTGAAAAGCCTCTGGTTTATGCTGTCTGCATTAAGAGGAGGAAAACAAATGAATTGGGTCATGTAGCTACCTTGAAAAATGAGAAAACCCAATTTGGATTTTGCTTTGTACTTTTTCTATTAGCCATTTACAAATACTGACAAGGACATCATGTCACAGGAACAAAAGTTGAGAAAAGGATACTCTCCTAACACTAGAATGGGAGAAAAGTTTCCATTATTTTGCAAAATGCACTCGCTGCCTTCTTTTGACTGATAGCTCCCTCTAAGAACAGCTGTTTTTGAGTTTATGTACAGTGCACAATGGTTGAAATGTTGCCTGAAGCTTTCAGCTGTTACACACAAATAAAGAATAAACCATAATTGCCCCTGAAATAATAATGTTTTGCAAAATGTGGTGGGGATAACACTAAAGGAGATACTGTATTTGCTTTATTCTTAGGCATTAAAAATAGATTTGCAACATTACAACATGCCAAATGTTGGATGAAGAGTAGAAAAGCACTACTTTACAGAACTAAATCATTATTGAACCAATAAATTAATAAAGTTTGGTTGAGTAGCCTAAAGCTACTCATTTGCTCTCAGTCTGATTTGCTTGTCAGATTGGATGGACGAAGAGGAAGTCTATGTATATTTATTATCCTAACCATATCATATATGGGGGGAAATATAAATATATGTAGACTTATATTTATTATGATTACTGTTATTATAATTACTATTAGTTATTAAATACTTCCTCTCTCAATTTTTAGTTCCATCTACTCTAACAGTGATCATAACGAGTTATTTATATGATTTTTTCCTAAAAGTGGAGATTCAAGGAATTAAATCCAGAACCTTTTTCATTCAAATCATGTGCCCAGTCAGTGAATTACCTCCATAAAATGGCACAGATCTGCTTTATTATTATTATTTTTAAGTACTTATCTGTGATTTATCCATCAAACAACTCAACAAAAAAAGGATATTGATCTTCAACTAATTTCTATTGTTCAATGCAAATTTTCAAAAGTATAATTCAATTAAAATGCATGCCATATAGGGAACGTGCCTGCATATATATTTAGACAGTTCATGTAATATTAGCTGCTAAGTGGTAACTTAAGGATGTCTAATCAACCTTTTTATGGCTAATGGGATTAGATTGGGTTGGATTAATTACAAAGGTTGTCTACTAATAGCCTTCAAAGGACTAATCCCTATTTTTTTTAAGAAAAAGAGAATGTTACTTTAATCTAGATATTATTTATTGCCATTTTATCATATTTTTCATTAAAATGGTGCTATGGGGTATATAATGAAACAAAGCAATAAATAATCAGAAATTATGAAAGTTAAAAATCATATAGCAAGCCGGCCTTGCCTGAGACAAATTTTTACGAAATTGGGGTTTTAAATTAGGGTTTTAACAGCTGATATTTATTTAATTTGGTTTTAAATGTATATAAGTGTATTGGTTATTTATTGTACTTTGTATTGTTTTTATTGAAGGCTGTGAACTGCCCTGAGTCCCTAGGGAGTAGGGCGGTATATAAATGAAATCAAATCAAAATCAAATCAAATCAAGTGTTAGTAGCATATCTGGGCTAATGCTGAGCCAGTTTGGTGTGGTGCTTAAGACATCAACTTACAAAGCAGGAGACTGTGAGCTCTAGATCCACTTTAGGCACAAAGCCAGCTGGGTGACCTTGGGTCAGTCACAATCAAGCCTTAGGTAGTTGTCAGGCTTCAAAAAACCGAATCGTAGAACACAACAATTGGGCTGTAAAAGCACAGACCACTGCTGTATGGCAGGAAAGAGAAAACTCTGTGGCTTTCACCAGTAACCACCTAGATCAGTGATGGCTAACCTTTTTAGGTTCGGGTGCCAAAAGGGTGTGTGTGTGCATGTGCTAGCATGCGCGCACGTTCCCACGCCCATTCCCTCTCCCCCACGCATGCGCACCCCCCTGTGCTGCCCTTTGCATGCGCACAATCCCCCCCCCCCTTTGAACACTGGGATGGTGAAAAAACAGCCAAACCAGAAGTTCGGAAAAATGGACTTCCTGTTTGCCCGTTGTGCTGTTTTTTGCACTCTGGGGCTTCGGGGAAGCTTCCCTGAAGCCTCGGGAGGACGAAACAGCCTTCCCCAAGGCCGAAAATCAGTTGGCTAGCAGGCGCAGGCGCGCTGCAGCTGACATAGGTTAACACCTTGCGTGCCCTTCGATATGGCTCCGCGTGTCACTTGTGGCACATGTGCCATAGGTTCGCCATCACGGATCTAGATTTTTGCAGCTCAGATACGGTACATACAAAGAGTGGTCTGGTGGCCTAGAGGTTAAGCTCTTGCCTCACAATCAGGAGGCTGTGAGTTCAATCCTAGGTAGAGGCTGATAGTTCTCTCTCTGGGCACATTGAGAATATATCTTCTAAACAAAACTCCGCATTGGTGACAGGAAGGGCATCTGGCCATTAAAACATTCTGCTAGCTCCATTCAGTTACCCAGACTCCACCCCGCAAGGGATTATGATGTCATTAAACAAAGATGATGAAGCTGAAGAAGGAGCTGAAGAAGCTTCTTGGATGAGAAGTGAAATGTCTTCAAGAAAAAACCAGAAAGTCCACTTGCCTCTTGAAAAAGCACCTTTGGGGCAACTGTGACCTGGATGACGGAGAATCTCCATAGACATGTAGCAGTAGGCACCTTGTTAATTAAAGCTGTGCCTATTTCAAAGGGGATCATTGAGGTTCTCTCCTGATGGTAGTCTTCCATCAAAGGCCCCTTGGTAAATATTAAAAGTTCAGATTGCCATAGCAAGGCAATCTATCAGAGTTCGTTGCAAAAATTAAAACCAGAAAACACACACAGCAGGGGTGAAATGCTCCCGGTTCGCTTTTGGCTATCAGTCGCCGTCGAGCAGGGAGCGCGAAGAGCACACGAGGCTCCGCCCACCCTCCCGTTCGCTTCCATTGGGGTTCTTTTACCCTCTGCGCATTCACAGAGCGCTTTGCATAGGCACAGAGGGTAAAAGAACCCAAATGGAAGCG
>JANHGD010003689.1:409404-424873 GCA_027560375.1 Imantodes cenchoa | reverse complement strand
TGTTTAATATTTTTTTGCTGAAAAATGAAAATGAAGGGAGACAAAAAAAAATATCAGCAAAAAAAAAATTATACATATAGAAAAATGGGGCCCCTGGATGGCCCCTGAAGTGGACTGAAAGGCAAAAATGGACGTTTCATCCCATATTTGGGCACACCAGGATGACTCAGCACAAACATACATACACACATACATACACACACACACACACACACACACATACATATATATACATACATACATACATTTTTTCCACACATTTTATCTCTTCACCATCAATTTCTATGTTGTTATTTCTTTTCATTGCAGTGGTGATGAGTTTGGTCTTTTTTGATGTAAATTTTTTGATGTTTAGAAATCGATCAAAATTCTTACTTTCTGCTTGATTAAATGTTCCAGGCCTTCTTTGGTTTCTGAGATAAGAGTTGTATCATTAGCATGTAAAAGATGTTTTTTCCACCAATCTTTCCCCCGATATTTTATTTTTCAAGTTCTAGCTTCCTCATGATAATTTCAGCATACTAACTTGACCAGATGTGCTGGTATACCCAGGTCTTGTAGGATTCTCATAGCTTTTCATGATTAACACAATCAAAGGCTTTCTTGTAGTTGATGAACCACATTTAAATGATCTTTTAATGTTCAAGAGATTTTTCCATGATCCAGCAGAGATTTGCAATATGGTCGCATGTGTCATGACCCCTTTGAAAGCCAGCTTGGACATATAGTAATTCCATTTCAATAATTGATGCTAGATGTTGTTGTATAATTTTAAGCAATTTTAGGAATCTTGGTGATGTGGAGCAATTGTGTGATAATTGGAGCAATATTTAGAGTAACCCTTTTTCGGCAGTGCAATGAACTCTTGAGTGTTTGCAATTCTGTGGCCACTTGCTGATTTCCCAAATTTTCTGACACAGGCCTCTAATGACTATGGAAGATACAGTCTCAGTAATTCTGCAGGGACAGTATCAATATTTTTCAGTCTTCCTGTTTGGCAGTTGGTTCATTGCCCATATGACTTCTTCCTCATGGATTACCAGTTCTATTCCTACTTCTCTTTCTTCTTCAATATTCAACATTGCATTTACAAGCAATAAATGATGGTTGGATCTTTCTGACTTGCATAAATGCATTCATGGTGTGACCGTCATGTAATTTTCTCAGCAGTGTCCAGTAGTTCAAACCTATTTTTCACCTCAATTTTATGTGTAGTAGAAGTTTTGGTGACATCAAATTTCTTTGGAGGCATTGCCTTTTTGATTGATGGTGCATAATTTGACTTTAATCTTTGCCACCAACAATTCATGATCTGAATCACAATCAGCACTTGAATATATCTTAACAGCAAGGGCTCGACTGGTCCAACAATGACTGTATAGAATATCAATCTGATATGGTGAAATCCATTTGGTTAGGTCCAAATGCATAAGTGGCTCTTCTGCTGGTTCAACCATGTATTCAGTTTTCTTGGCAAAATTGTACCAAATGATTACCTGCATCGTTCCTCTGACCTAGTCCAAAATGATCAGTGATCTCTGTTTGTTTGACAATCTTTGCATTGAAGTTGACCTAAATGTAAACAATGTATTTTTAAGACACATTTTTCAGTGTTTCTTGGAACATGGGATAAAAGCCCTCTGTTTCAAGCTTTGTGCAAAAATTGTTCGGGGGTATGTGGATCGCGAACTACCAGAAGTACAGGTAGGATTTTGAAGAGGCAGAGGAACTAGAGATCAAATTGCTGACAAATGCTGGATCATGGAGAAAGCTAGTGAGTTCCAGAAAAACATCTACTTAATCTACTGCTGGTTCATTGACTATGCTAAAGCCTTCGATTGTATGGATCAGAACAAATTGTGGCAAGTTTTTAAAGAGATGTGAGTACCAGACCATCTTATTTGTCTCTTGAGAAACCTATACATGGGTCAAGAAGCAACAGTGAGAACTGGATACAGAACCACTAATTGGTTCAAAATTGGGAAAGGAGTCTGGCAAAGCTGTATACTGTCACCCTGCAGAGCACATATGCAGAGCATATGCAGAGCATATAATGAGAAAGGCAGGTCTAGATGAATCAAAAGTTGGAATTAAGATTGCTGGGAGAAATATCAACAACCTCAGATGCCGATGATACCACTCTAATGGCAGAAAGTGAAGAGGAACTAAAGAGCCTTTTGATGCGGGTGAAGGAGGAGAGTGCAAAAGTTGGCTTGAAACTCAACATTAAGAAAACTAAGATCATGGCATCTGGCCCTCTCAATTCCTGGCAAATAGATGGGGAAGAAATGGAGGTAGTGACAGATTTTATTTTCCTGGGCTCCAAGATCACCGCAGATGGGGACTGCAGCCAAGAAATTAAAAGACGCTTGCTCCTGGGGAGGAAAGCTATGGCAAATCTAGACAGCATACTAAAAAGCAGAGACATCACCCTGCCAACAGAAGGGAGGCCTTTGAACTCTGGTGCTGGAGAAGACTCCTGTGAGTCCCTTGGACTACAAGCGGATGGTGGTGATGTTTCCACGCGCCGCACCCTACCGGTGCGATGCGTGTGCAGCCAGACGCTGCGGGTAGGCGTGCGCCCCCGCGCGAGATTTCGGCTTCTGTGCATGCGCAGAAGCCGAAATCTCCTCAAAAAAGATGGCGACCGCAACGGCCTGGTGGCAACGGCACCGGAGCCGTTGCCCAATTTTTGGGCGCTACTGGGGCAACAGCGTGGGCCGCAACGGTAGCAACCCGCCACTAGCTAGAACTAATACGGACTGCTGGCAGGCTGCAGGGAAGTTGCTTTTAAGGGCTTCCCTGAAACCTGCTAGCCACTGACAGGAGTTTATTTCTCCTGCTGCTAGATTAGCCAATCAGTGGCGGCTATGCAAATCATCATGACTTACCTCCATATGTAACACATATGCAGTGGGGTCTTGGCCGATGCCATACCCTAAACCTGGCTGGCATATTTCAGAAAGAAGCATCCACCCTTCAGGACCCCGTAACACAAGCTAGATCAGCCTTGCTTCTCAATAATAAGGTCAGAAATAAGAGGAGTCTTGTTATTGAGTGAGGGGGCATTAAGCAACAACAGTTGAAATAATTAAAAACACAAGGGTATCTATTATCATCTACGTATGCTACACAGAAATACACACATCCATCATCATCTACTAGGTTAATCACTAACATTACATAATTATTATCTGCCCTGGAAACAATTTCTAAATTTGAACTAGATGGGAGAAAAAATGCTAATAATTTAGTTCGGCAATTGCGTGATGGAGCACTGTTCCCTAGAAACATAGAAACCCCTATAGATGAACTAAAATAGAAGAGAAATACCTAAAGGTTGCTTTTCAAGAGATAATTATCCACAGGAGACACCTGAAGAGGGAAAAATGAATGCATAGTTTCTACAGTGCATGATGTTGGTTTCTTCATTATTAACATTGAAAGAAATGGGATCTGTCTTTTATTATTAGATCCTTACCTAAGCAATTTAAAAGGAAACAATAGCCAAAGCATATATTAAAGAACTAGAACTGTTACCTAGAAACGGACACAAACAATGGACATGATGCGTAAGCATTCATTAAAATGATTATTCATCAATGCCGACAAGTTTAGCTTGTATTCAGTTAGGGATGGAGTGAGCAATGTTATAAAGCTGTGTTATATAAAGCTGTGTTATATATACATGTCCTGTTCCAGCAGGGTTACAGAAATGTCTGAGACACTGGAGAGTAACTTCCAGTTGGAGAGATCTTCTGGATAACAGCACAGAGCTAACAGTGGGGTGACATGCACTCTCTGAATATTGCATGATGATAACCAAGAGTCTTGCCATTGTGATCAATTTCAACATTCTTGTGTCAATTTCAAATTTCAAATTCAATATTCTTGTGTCAGTCGCATATCTGCAGATAGGTAAAGATAGCTTCAGAAATGACCTAAACCAGGGGTCCCCAATCTTTTGGACCTCAGGGACCACTTAGGTCATAATTTTAAATCCTGCGGACCACCAAATTCATAATGTTAAATCCCACCGACGCTAATTCATAATTTTAAGTCCCACAGACTACAAATATGATTTTTTTTTAAAAAAAGATAAATATATTTGTAAAATAATGATCAGGGAACTTCCATTTTATTAATATGAAATGCACCTATTTAATATAACAATATTGTAAATGCTTATTTAATTACAACAAAATCGTAAATGCCTATTTAATCATAATAAAATCTTTAAAGGTTGTTTAATTGTAACGTGCAGGCTGGATTAATTGGTCTTGGCCATATCTGGACCAGGGGCCAAGATTTCTCCATGGACCACCAAAATTTTCTTGCGGACCGCCAGTGGTCCACGGACCATTGGTTTGTGACCTGTACTCTAATGTATTCCCTAACTCCAAATGAATTTTGAATCAAATTGGAATTCATGCTGTGTCATGCGGGAAGAGGGGGGCAGAAGGGGCACTGTGCATTTTTCATACTTTCTCAGAACATGTGTGTTAATAGAACCACAGCCTAAAAACCATTTGTGAGGAAATGCTTCACAGCTGCTGCTTATTAGCATTAGCACAAATCTTACAAAGCAAATAATAAGCAGACTTGTTTCCATAATATTTAACTTACAGCAATGAATAAAAGTGGTAGGAAGAGAGGAGAAATGTCTAGTTTCCAAAAATAAGAAAGCTAATTGCCTACAAACAGTTGAGTACAATCCAGCAGCAACATGTAAAAAGAAATCCAAAGTATTTGTGCCTATCCTTATTTTTTGCCTTCCCCTCCACCAGTCTGTGGATTTATGTATGTTGTTCTTATACTTGGAGGTTACTGCATTTACAGTCATAGTTAGGATATTCCATTGGTGATGCTAAGATTTATTTCTTTCAAATATTTTTATAGCCTCCCATCTTCAACCAAATTCTGGGCAGCTTGTGATCAAGGACAAAAACCACAAATGCACACTAAAACCCCAAACAATAATCCAAAAACTGAAGAACCACAGTTATTCCCCCCCAATACAGCCCACACTCTCGTGCTCTAACTTCACCCTATATCCAGTTTAGCCCATTATCCCAGCTTAATGTGATTTGTAAATAAATTTACTTGGGCTGGTCATGCTTTGAGCAGATCCAGGAAAATCAATCAATTTAAAATTTCCCAGGAGAACCAGTTGTCTCCTACTTTTTGCTAATCTCCAACTGTCAACAACCTCATCCATTTGTCCACCACTGCTGTTAAATGTTTTCAGCAATAACTAAGAGGGCTATTGTATCTTCATCCCTGCACTGGAATGTTAATAATCCCAAAGCTTTTGCAAAATTAAAAAACCGTAAAAGCAGTAGTGTCAAATATAAACTGTGGGAGCATTTGGATTAAGCCAGACTGGGTGTAATGGCTGCTAGGTGGATACGGCCAATCCCAAGACATCCATTTACAGAACAGTAAAATGGTGAGTTTGTTCCCCATTACAGGTAGCCCTTGCTTAACAAATGTTTGAAATTATGACACACAGAACCCAAAAGTTACTTATGACCAGGAGTGGGTTACTTACCTCGCTGCTGGTTCACTTCCTCCTGTGCTGTGCGGCCGCGAGCATGCGCAGTGCCAAAAAGTCATTTAAAAAAAATTAAAATCTGAAAACAAGATGGTGATGCATGCACAGTGCCAGAAACTCAACTTCTGTGCATGCGCAGAAGAAGAAAAAAAATCCAAAAAAATAAAAATACAAAATAATTTTTAAAATGATGGTGGTGCCCATGGACCAGCACTGACCGAACTGGTTCTGCAACATCATCATGATGTCACCAGCGGGTTGCTATCTGTTCGGGTGAACCGGTCCAAACTGGGGGGAACCCACCTCTGCTTATAACCCATCCTCCAAGTTACAACTGCTGCACCTTCTGTGTGGACATGTAATCACATTTCAGATGCTTAGCAACTAGCTAGCATTTATAACTGATTGCAGCATCCCACAGTTACGTAACCATGATTGCAACATTTTTTGCTTGCATCTAGCAAAACAAAACAAAACACTTGCCCATCTGGGAAAATGGATTTACTTAAGGACCACATGTTTTGCTTAACCATGGTGACTCACAATCATAGAATCAAATCAGGTCACAGGGTGACTTGTTAATGACTGCAATGACTTATTATGGAAAATCCAGGCTCAATTGTGGTTGTTAAGTGAATACGTGGACCTGCTCTAGTCTCCCAGGTCCAAACAAATTACTGGGCTGCTCCAACTAATGATGCCCCCCTCCTTTTTTATTTTTACTACCGGTAAGTAGAAAAGCAACAGAACTTTTTTTTTTAAAAAAATAGATACGTAACATTGGAATCCCAAATTTATCTATGTTGTTATTTATTGTTACATTATTAATATTATTGCAAATTATGCTACAGAATCTTTGCACTAAGGCACAGGTTGAAGTCATGGGTGGGTTCCACTTACCTTTCACTACCGGTATGCATCGTGACGTCCCGCCGTGCGATTCTACTTCCGTGCATGCTCAGAAGGAAATTTCAAGCCGAAACACAGCTGAGAAACTATCCAAACCAGGAGAAAAGTGCCGATTCTACTTCCCCGCATGCGCAGAAGGACATTTCAAGCTGAAAAAAAAGATGGCGGCGCACACAGACCGGGAAAGACGGCACCGGAGCGTCACGCCTAAATTGCGTCATCAGCGGGCTGCTACCAGAGCACCCGTATCGGACCGTACCAGTAGGAACCCACCCCTGGCAAGTGAACCTTCACAGGTCAGGCCTTGATATAGTGATTAAGTTGAAAAAAGGCATTATAGCAAAAAAAAAAATATCATTCAAGTAGCCTCCATCTATGCATTCATTCATTCATTCCTTTTTGTGTTTTGAAGAAGGCCTCCCTTTCTTCTTGGAATTAAATACTGATGCTTAAAGCTGGTGCTGTTTTATCATTTGATGACTTCTCATTGAATGCCTTATCATTAAAATAGCCCAATTAAAAGTAAAAATGAACAGGGATGGTGTTTGGCAGACACAGCAGAAGTACCACCAAGAGCACCAATGCCTGTAGACATTTGTGGGCATGTAGCAACCACTCTTTACAGGCACTGCTGCCCAGGTAATCCATAAATCCTGGATGGGAAGTTCAAATCCAGGCATTGGTTTTCCTGATTTCAATAGAACGAACAGCCCAAACTATGAAAAGATGGGAAATAATTCAATTAATTGGCACTGCAGTGGCATCACAAATGATATATTCCTCCCCATGGCTTGGCAACAAAATTCTGTAGGAATTCAAAAGTCTTTAAAACTTGTCACAAACAAGGGCTTTGGATACAGCAGAGTTCTCCCATAAAAACCAAATGAAACCTAGATTGATGAAATCAATTGCACTGGAGAACACATATCTGTTATCCATATCTGTTTGGAAGACATCAAAACATGCCTTGATTTGGCTGTGGTTTGGAGTAAAGCGAAGGGATGACCAACCAATAGCCACGTATTTTGTACAGCCTGTGTCTGAAACAGCAGCTCATTTAAAAAGGAATGGCAAGGATTTTCTGACGTTTCAGCATCCTTCGTTCTCAATAAGTGGTCTGACAAGCATATCTAACAACTAAACAAATGTCTTTGACACCATTCGCAAAGGGAATGGGGAGGAATTATGAGATAATTACTATATTGTTTATAGATGTTCAGGCTCCTAAAATGTTTTTCCATTCATAACATGCAGGAACATGGTACATGCTAGCAATACTTCATTAAAGCCTTCCTTTTTATATATATTTCCTCCCTTAGCACAAAAGCATAAAATCATCTTCGCACCCATTTTCACACAGTTTTTAAAATAGCACTATTAGATATCTTAAAGAGCTGTGGTGGTGCACAGTGGTTAGAATGCAATATTACAGACTAACTCTGCCGATGCCAGCAGTTCGATCCTGACCGGATCAAGGTTGATTCAGCCTTCCAGTCTTCCAGGATTGGTAAAATGAGGATCCAGATTGTTGGGGGCAATATGCTGAAACCCATTTGAAGAGTGGTATAAAGCACTATGGAGCGGTATATAAGTCTAATTGCTATCTGTACAAAATCATAGTTTTATATTAAAAATTGGGAAATTTAGTCTGGCAGTTTACTTCGGGAACCCAAACAATTCTCAAAGGGAAAGCACGATAGATATTTCTTCACTCTTGAGAATTACTAAACAGGAACTACTCACCTGCAAACACAGTTAAACCATCTTGATGCGGGTAACATAGACAGAATCTGTTCCTTCACCACTCCTCTTTAATGCATTTAATGGAACATTATTTTATTTTGTATTACAATTTATACCAATTCAAAGAAAGGTCAGTTATTCAAGTTTCATTTGTGATAATAGAAGTGTAGCCTGTTGTAATTCCTTTGTTTTGTGTTCAAGAGCCACGGATGAATGGATAGCCTGAAGACAGATTAAGTGCTGTTCACTTCAGTGGAACAGGACTAATGAACTGATCAGTAAACACATACATCATACCATCTTTCACTTTAAGGATAATTGCAGTGCAGGTGGTCCTTGATGTACAACGGTAATTGGGACCAGAATTTCCAATGCTAAACAAAGTGGTTGTTAAGGGAGTTATTCTGGATTTTTACGACCTTTTTTTCACACAGTGAAGCTAATTACTGCAGTTGCTAAGTGAATTACATTAAGCAGATCCAGTTTCTCCCCATTGACTTGGTTTGTCTGAAACTGGCTGGGAACGTGAATTTCATCACATGACCATGGGATGCTGTGACAGTCATAAATGCGAGGACCAGTTAGAGGTCCCTTTTTCCAGTGTGGTTGTAACTTTGAATGGTCACTAAATGAATGCTTGTAAGTCGAGGACGATCTGTAATGTCACTCCCGGAAGGCAAGGGAAGCAAATACACCAAAGTCTGACAATGTGCAATTGCAAATATTATCTTTCCATAGTTGGATCCAGCAGGATGATTTCCTAGATTATTTTTCTTAGCATGTTGTGTGAATCAAGCTGTGTGCATGGTTGATAATTTATTCAACAAGCCCTGATTAAGAAAAAACATGGCTCATGGAGATATGTGAACCTGGGTTATTCAGCTGCATCCATCTCAAAGTTAAGCCACCTTAATTACTGCATCAGCATCTACACAATTCTCTCCCATCTTCTATTACTAATGACTGAGTGCTCAAAGCCATAAAGCCAGCTTAGGATATTATGTGCATCTGCATTTTTTATTTTAAGGGCATCTAAATGGCACTGCCCCATATATATTTATAGATGTAGTCATTTTATATGCTAGGTTCATGTACAGAAATCCAATCCATGTTTCTTCAGAACTTACTGCCCTCAGCTCAATAGACTTTATTTTCAAATAAGCATGCACAGAATTGTAGTGTGACACAATAGATGGGAAAGACTGTACAGCTGGCAACCACTGAGCTATGAGTAAATGGCAACAGATCCATAAGAGTGGTTTTGTGGTGCAGTTCAGACTTATGAGTCATTCATTGGTTGAAAAAAAAAGGAAATAAAATCTAAATTCAGAGGAACCAATACAGCCTTTTTAATGTGGGATAAGCTAACATAATGAGGTGGATATCTTGGTTAATTTTTTAAAAATGACAAGGATTCATCAAAATAGGAGACATCTTAATGAAAATTGAATGCTTGTTGAAGAGGAACAATATTTACATATGGTTATTTCCATGAAACAGAACAAAGAATTGCACTTAAAGGACAAAACCATGTCCCCGATGAGGAGTAGGAATGAGACAAGATTGTCATGGGATTTGCAGAATTCAACAGCACAGTTATATTCAACTCTATATACACTCAGATGAAACAGAACACCTTTGTCTTAAAAAGCAAGAATTGTGCTCAACTGTACAACTGTACAAATATCTTGTTTGTCTGTTCCCAAATTTTCAAGTTAAAGGAATTAATCCTCTATGCCACCTCAGAGCTCAAGCACTTACTTCTTCAGTTATTGGATACACTGTTAAGCTTATTCACATATGTATTTCAGCTTAATTGACCAAAGCTCAGAGGACTTGACCTGATTTAAATGTGCTTACAAAAATAGTTTAAACCCCTAGAGATCAAGATATGTATATATACCTCCAGTCTAATGAGAAGGTGATCTACACATAATAAGACAGTTCTGAAAGACAACTGTTCGTTTGCATGCAGGAGGCTCCTGTGGGACCCATCCTGAAATTATGTTAACAGGATGCCAAGTTATGGACCTCTAAGGACCAGTAGTTGTGGATATGCTGACATTGTGCGTGTGATAAGCTCCAAGTGGCCTCTTTCCCTATCTGTAAAACATCTGATGCATGTAGAAAGGTCCATGCCTTGCAGCAACAAGACGTAACGTTATTCAAGTTAATAACAATAAGAATATATGCATCTGTTCTATTTTTGGACACCAATACTCTGAATATTTCCAGGGTATTTGAGATTATGTTAATTTAAACAAAAAAGTTAGAATAACTGTTATGTATTCCCAATATATATTCCTGTTACATTCCCAATATTAGAGCAAAACACTATCTTTTTTTCTCTGAGATGTACCGTACTTACGTACAATTTTTAAACCGAGAAAAATAAGGTATTATTCAACTTTTCCAATTTATCACTTAAAAGATCTTGTTCTCCCCTTCTCCCATGGCTTATCAGATGTAGCATGTAGATGGAATAATGGCAGATACAGTATGTAGTACAAGTGTATAGGATAATACATCTGTTGATGATTAATGCAATTTTTGTAATTTCAGCCACAAGATAAAATCAATGATAATGTATGTTTCTTCTAGAGTAAAAAATCCTTGTAAGTCTACAGTCCAGCATTTAATTATTTTACCTTTCTTCCTGATGCATTATCTGTGTGAGTCACACCCCCACATTCCAAACACACAATATTTGCAGAATAGGACCAAATCAAGAAGGAAAATCGTTAGTCAAGCAATTTGCTTCGTTTTGTATTCTTCCTAACCCAACCTCCTGACCATAGGACTCTCATTTGCTGTTCTGGTATCAATCCAAAAACTGTCTTCTACATGTGAAAAATAGAAGTACCATCTGCAGCAGGAAGGTGTGATTAGAGTAGAAACTATAAGCCCATATTTGATTAAAGGTGAGATATCACTCTAGGGAAAGCTGCTCTTTAGAGGGCAATGATGCTATCACAGCTCAAGACTGCAGTTGATTACCATCAAATCCTCTGGTGACAAAACAGGATACTTCAGATAAGAGAGAGAAATACTCCTGTTTCTACTGAAATAATTCAAGTTTTCAAAATAGTGCAAACCACGGGACAGTTTTCCCATAATACCATAGTATAACATAATATGTTCAGTTAATTAGATACAAATTTGTAGGTTTCCTGGTTCTTATCTAATCAACCTATGATCACTGTGCATGCATCAAATAAGTAGCTGCAGTATTATTTTAGTTAACCAAATCACATCAAAATTGGGTACGAAATGTGGCACAGAGTGGATTACACGCCACAAGTTGGACTGCTAAACAGTCACTGGTAATGGTTCCTGGCCAGCAACAAGCAATCTTTCTATTACAAGTTGCCAAAAATATACTTCCCTTGAGTTACTTCAAGCTTGGAGCAGAGGCAGATGCTATTCACTTCAAAGCTTTGGGAGATATGTGACCTCTTGTTCCTGGCAGTCTGTTTCTTGACACATTCAGGACAGCTTTGGTAAGCCAGTTAAACCATCAAAGAATGACTAAGCAAATTATCATCTGTGACTTTTGATCCAGTGATGTTAACAATTGTCACATAACATTTTCAAAGAGTATAGTTCATAGTTCTATGAACTATGAATATTTGGCCATGGCCTTTCATCTAGAGCATGCGCAGCCAAGAGTTAAAGAAATGGTGGGTTTCTACATTACGTCCTAGACTTTGGGGGCAGACTAGAGAAGGGTTATGTCCTCATTGTTTTCAACTGGTGGCATGTTATATACTTATCATGTTATAAAACAGTCTGTTGCCAATATGCTCCTGGATATCCAAAATCACATGACTGAAACCTTCATGCTGATGACTATGTAGGAAAGCATATGATTCAAGGTAGCAAGGAAAAACCTGGAGAACAGCATACAGTTAGCTGTTCAGTTGGTTTACAGGCTGAATGCCGCGTAAACATGATTAAATTCACAGTGTATCTCCCAGTAAATGCACAATTTTTATCTTCATATTCCCAGAATATTCTGTGATCCTCCCAGGTCACCGGACAATATATAGAGGGGTCTCCTGTTAAAGGAATGCATGTGTGGTTACACAAAAGAATTAGATTATGAGTTTGTTCGCAGATGCATGAATGTGGCTAGACTACAATTGATGACTGGCAGCTAAATGCATTCACTGATTCCAATTGAAAACCGCTCTGTTTGAGGTGATATGAGAGCGCTCTGACTCTGATAGCAAATTCATAAGGCAAGTCACCTGACATGGCCAGATGCAATGGCCAGACTTAAGTGAAGCAGCCTAGAAGAGAGTTTCCTAAAGCTTTTCAAATTTCTTCTTTTCTAAAAAGTAGGGAAGATCTTTTGGCGTACAATTTTTCTTTTATGATTACAAAAATAGGACTTAATAATAATAATATTAACAATAACAATATGAATAATACAAAATAATTATAATTGTATACTTTTTTTGGAAAAGTATTCACACAAATCAGCAAAACACGTCGCCCCCTCCCCTTCGTTGAATTAAAATGGTGAAGATGAACACTTTTAGAAAGGCTGAGTTCTCAGTACAAAACAGAGGAGAAGCAGCTTGAAAATGGATGATCGTTCCATAAGGCAACTTGTTACCTTTCATCTACTTCCTTGATTTATATTGGAATTGTTTGGTCTTTTAAAAAAGCATCAGAACTTGGCTTGTTTCAATTTATCGATGTGATAACAGAGTTTGAGTGCTGGTCCCAGCTTCAGACCCAAATATTTCATGATCATGTCGCTTTTCAGTAGCAAGAGAGCATTGCCATCAATCTCCTAATACAAAAAGAAAGACAGAAGACGGAATGAAAAGCATAAATCATAATTTGGAACTGTGTTTGCAGAAGAAATAAACAATTTGCTGCAATGCTGTAGAAAGAATTGACCTGCACATCTGTGACAATACTAAACATGTTTGAGAAATTCAACAAAGTAGGACCCCAATTCCCAAATGTTCTACCATTCCAGAATTGGATCTATTTAACTGAAGTACTGGTGAATTTATTTATTTAAAATACGTTCATGAAACCTTGCCATGCCATGCAACATCTGGCGGAATGCAACATTAAAATGCCTTCCATAAAAATGTAAATGAACGCAAAAGTAATAATGAGATCACCGAATAATGAAACACCACCACCACAAAGAGACAAGCACTAAACATGTGAGCATAAGTCTAAATTGAAGTCAAATTTCAGAAGCAGATGTTGATTTTCTTGATGGTCCAGCTTCCATCAAGTCCTCTGAGTACAGAGCCAGTGTCAGATGTCTGTTCTTGGAGGACTACGTAGTCACAAGGAAATATGATCTTTCACAACAGTTGCAGCAGCAGCAGCAACTACAAACTAACAAATCAGGTAACAGGGATGGGAACTTCTACAAGCCCCCGATAGCAATAGCACTTACATTTATATACCGCTTCGTAGTGCTTTACAGCCCTCTCTAAGTGGTTTATACAGTCAGCATATTGCCCCCAACAATATGGGTCCTCATTTTACCAACCTTGGAAGTATGGAAGGCTGAGTCAGAATTGAACTCCTGGCAGCCTGCAGAATTAGCCTGCAATACTGCATCCTGACCACTGCGCCCCCACGGCTCTTATGCTCATAGTCAGAAGACTATGAATGTCAAAGGAAAGGACTTTAACTAAAGCAAAACAGTTCAAATATGAACTATAAAAGCTGCCTCTTTCATGATCTTTGCAGGAGATGTCAAAAAAAAGTCAAGATGGCAACCTTGGCTGCACTACTGAACCTCTGTCCCCTTTTTATATGTTCTGTGTCTGAAATCAGGTAAAAGGCATGGAGACTTCAGTTACAGTCTCATGGTTTTCACCAGACATGAAACATGCCTGGCCTGGCTGGCCAGTAACAATAAGATAACTGAGCAGCTTCTATTAAAGTTGAAAGAATGTGGGGACAATATTCACAGTGCAAAAATTGTCCTCTTCGTGAAATGTGAGATGTCAACCTCTAGTAAAAACAGGAAGGACAAGGAGCCCTTACCAGCTAGTTCCTGAGCCCAGGCAGAGAGGCAGGAATAAGTTCCCACAACAAGGAGGATTGTGCATTGTCCTTAAACCGCCCCCGCCCCCCCATTTCTTGTAAAGAGAATGTATTCCTCAGATGCTTCTCTCCACGATTCACTTGCTGAGATCTCCTTCATTAAGGGTATATTGCCTCAACTAGAAAAGCTGGGGTGCGTTGCAATCCAAAAGACGGCTAAATAACACCCAGCGATCTGGGGTTAACGTAAAAAGCTCGGGAGAATTTTGTAAAGCAGAAACAGCACGCCAGGCAGTGATTGAGTACATATTCTTCCATCACAGGCTTGGTTCAGTTATAAAGCTGAACTATATTAATCATTTCAGGGGTGGTTTATAATGGCCAATGGAGCTCATAAGATACACTGGCTTCTCAAAGTCTGCTGTGAGGCTTGGAAAAGTATAAAGCAACTGGAAACATTTCATGTTGCTTTATTACAACCTAATCCTATGAACACTGACTGTCAGGTTTAATATTTCAAGAGCGGTGTAAAGCTCTCCGAAAGAGCCCACTAACCAATGCAAACAAGCTCTAAATCACAAGGCTGACTTTGTTGTGGCTTCTTAAAGTGTAAAACATTCTGCTTGGTAATTGAACAGAAATGGAAGGATTGCTTTGCCATCTCTTTTGTTTTTCCCTCTTTTGCTCCGTTTTTAAAACAACCGGGAAGGCAAACTTTATTCTGCCCAGCAGTATAATCACTCTATTAAGGTAAACGGTAAACTAATGGGAAATAAAGCTAAAATAATCCACACAAAGATGATTGGGTCTTAACAAATACATATGCTTTCAGTTCTATGCCATTATCGGAGGATGAAGTTCCAGTTCTGAATGAACAGGTTAAATCTGTCTTCATTCAAAAGCTGCACTTTCTCTTCTGTATTAATTTTTTGGTCCCAAATCAGAATCCAGTGAGAATTCTGTTGCATCAAAATCTCACTTTTGGGTTGGCTTTCTTATTTGTTAGTTAGCCTGATGGCTTCAACTAGAGGTACCTGAACACACTTGTAAGTGGATCATAAGCTTCCTAACAGACAGGAAGCAACAGGTGAAGCTAGGTAAAATCACATCAGATACCTGTACAATTAGCACAGGGGTCCCCCAAGGCTATGTACTTTCACCACTTCTCTCTATATACCAATGACTGCATCTCAAACGATCCATCTGTTAAACTACTGAAGTTTGCAGATGATA
>JANHGD010003689.1:112162-122261 GCA_027560375.1 Imantodes cenchoa | reverse complement strand
CCTCTGGAGGGCCATCACATCCTTTTTACTGAACTACTGTTTTTACCACAACCCCTGAGACTGTCTTCCTTCCCTTCACCCCCTCTTTCTGTCTGGAGGGGAGGGGTAAAGGAACCCCTGAACAGGTGCTGTGAATCTGATGTCCAGAGGCTGATGACCCGCACACCGATGATCAGCTGATCGACGGACAGCCAAACACTACCTGGCTGGGGAGGGGGGGGCGTTACAACACAGGCAGCCTGCAGGCTCTGCAGGAAAAGCGGTAAGCTTTGCAAGCCCTGCATCTCTATCCAGACTCACCACAATGCAGCTGCTGGTGACAGCCAGGGACCATATGGCTCCTATGACGGCCAGCCAGCCCTCCCTTGCCCACCCTCTCCCTTCATCCTTACCTTTGCGGTGAGCAGACCCCTGAAGGCTGGAAGATAAGTGCAACGGCTAGAGGGGAATCACATCATTATCACCGCCAGCCACACAAGGAAGAGCTGGTAAGGGTGGTGCTAGGGACGGGGTGGTGCTGAATATGACCACAGCAGGGGCTGGATACATTGCTTCAGCAGGCCATATCCATCTCCATGGTCATAGTTTGAGGACCCCTGTACTAAAAGGTCACGTCCTGTCCTTAGATTTTGGGTGGGGAAATGCATATTTTAATCCCATCAATTGGAGATCTATGTGTTTTGTTTGTGATTAGGTTGCCCTGGATTTCTTAACAAAATATCCACCTCTAAAATCTTCAGACATCTTCTGGAAACTGCATGAGGAGCCACAATCTCTTAACTATAGTCTCAGTGCTCCAATTCCCAAGAGATGCTGGCTGCAGAATTCTGAGGCTGAAAATGTTTGGGGCACCCAGGGAGAAAAAGGCTGGGACTCATGGCACGTAGCATTTCTATCATCTACCATCACAAAATTGCAAAGAACACTCCCTTACGCCGAAGGCCAGATAGCCATTATCAAAGTAATATGTTCCAACTTTTTCTTTCCTCTTCCCCATCTAATACCATCACATATTTACCTACAAAAATCAGGCAAATTCTATTTAATTTAATTAATTTAAATAGTCAATTACTCAGCTGGATTTACAATCGGACATAGAAATTCAAGCCTTCTCTACACTCATCACTTGGGGCCTCGTGGATTTTCCTGTGTGCGATAAGGGTGGAAGGCAGGGGAAAAATGCACTTATCTTTCCTACCGGCTCACTAATATGCGCGCTCGCTTCACTAGCCCGTGCACTGTTGACTGCACTTGCACAAAGCCTTCTGCACATATGCAGAGGGTCAAAACAGGGATGTGATGATGTCACGGTTTGGGGGGGCACAGCCTCCTATCGCTGGCACTACCGGTTCGCCAAACCACCCACCACTGGCGCTACCAGCAGGCACGAGTCGGATAGAGGCGGCTGCATTTCACCCCTGGTGGAAGGTTTCCTGAAGCACCATGTACACTCAGGGCACTTAAATGGTTTCTCCCCTGTGTGTATGATTTATAAGGCTGTTCTTACTACTGAAATCTTTCCCATAGCCTGGACACTCATATGTCTCATATGTCTCCTGTGTGAGTTCTCTGATGTTTCACCAGGTGGGAATTCTGACTGAAACTTTTCCCACAGTCAGTACAATCAAAAGGTTTCTCTCCTGTGTGAATCCTCTGGTGTTGAACAAGTTTGGAATTGTGACTGAAACTTTTCCCAGAGTCAGGACATTCAAAGGGTTTCTCTCCTGTATGAGTCCTCTGGTGTCTCACCAGATGGAAATTTTGATTGAAACTTTTCCCACACTCAGGACATTCAAAGGGTTTCTCTCCTGTATGAGTCCTCTGGTGTCTCACCAGATGGAAATTTTGACTGAAACGTTTCCCACAGTCAGGACATTCAAAGGGTTTCTCTCCTGTATGAGTCCTCTGGTGTCTCACCAGATAGAAATTTTGACTGAAACTTTTCCTACAATCAGGACATTCAAAGGGTTTCTCTCCTGTATGAGTCCTCTTGTGTTCAACCAGGGTGGAATTATGACTGAAACTTTTCCCACAGTCAGGACATTCAAAGGGTTTCTCTCCTGTATGAGTCCTCTGGTGTTCAACCAGGCTGGAATTACGGCTGAAACTTTTCCCACAGTCAGGACATTCAAAGGGTTTCTCTCCTGTGTGAATCCTCTTGTGTACAACCAGGCTGGAATTCTGACTGAAATGTTTCCCACAGACAGGACATTCAAAGGGTTTCTCTCCTGTATGAGTCCTCTTGTGTACAACCAGGTACGAATTCCGACTGAAACCTTTCCCACAGTCAGGACATTCAAAGGGTTTCTCTCCTGTGTGAATACTCATGTGTACAATGAGGCTGGAATTCTGACTGAAACCTTTCCCACAGACAGGACATTCAAAGAGTTTCTCTCCTGTATGAGTCCTCTGGTGTTGAACCAGTTGGGAATTCCATCTAAAACCTTTCCCGCAATCAGGACATTCAAAGGGTTTCTCTCCTGTGTGAGTCCTCTGGTGTTTAACCAGTTGGGAATTATGACTGAAACTTTTCCCACAGTCAGGACCTTCAAAGGATTTCTCTCCTGTGTGAATCAACGGAGTTGTTATGACCAAAGGTTTTGCCATATTCAGAGTATTTGTAGCTTTCCCACAACAGGAACGTCTATGGAACTTTTCCACAACTAATATTCCTGAGGTTGTCAGAAATATGGTTGATCTGTTGTTTAGTGGTGCTTTAATTTCCACCCCACCGACTTCCAGATATTTCCCTCTTTTGCTGAATGGGAAAAATCTCCCTTGATTTTCAGGTAATGTATGCCTGAATATCACCCTCTACTTTTCCCAGCTAGAAATCTCTTCTTGGTTTTCTCTCCGTTCTCTCTCACTTGCTGAGAATTGTGTGGCTCTCTGAAGGAAATGGAAAATATTTTGATGTCCCGACTGACTTGCTTTGCTGTTCAATGTTGCTTCTTATCCTCAGTTGTCCAGAGTGCTCTTATTGCCATCCTCTTTGTCTATAAGATTCAAATAAAAATGTATCTTTAATTGTGCATTAATCATGACACATGGAAGACTACTCAGATCCAAGTTAGAATATCCATTCAGTGATGAAATTCACTTGTTGACTGGGTCAATCACAAATTCTTAGCAGTTTAGAGGGTTGTTTTCAAATACAGTCAAGTGAAAAAGAAACTACATCCTCTTTGATATCTTTGGTTTTACTTATCAGGACATAAAAATATCATCGCAACGGAAAAGAATAATAGAATTTGAAAGGCTCTTGGAGATCTTCTAATCCAGCCCCTGCTCAAGCAGGAGACCCTACACCACAGGTCACCAACTAGTGGTTCGTGGACTACTAGTGCTCCACGAGAACATTTTGATGGTCCATGGAAAAAACTTGGCCCCTGTGCCGTATATGGCCGAGAGCACTTAATCCAGCCCACACGTGGGAATACAAGTCTGCACTGCCCAACATCACCCTGCTCACATGCCAGCCCACACTTTCTAGGCCGAGCACAAACCTCGCGTTGAGTATAGCGGTGCGAGCTACAAGAGCTGAAACAGGAAGGTAAGACCAAGAACTCACTGCACTCAACTGAACGGCTGCCTGGGGGGGGCGGGGAGTTCAGCTACCTTTTGGGGTTACATCTCTCCTTATGCAAGGCCTCTGGGTGGGAGGCCCAAGAGAAAGCGCCTGCTAGATCGGCCCCCTGCAAATTCTCGTCTCTCGAGGAGCCCAGCCGAAATTTCCTACACCGCTTCAGCAAGTGCTCCTCGAGAGATGAGTTTGCAGGAGGCTGAGCCAGCGTCTGCAATGGACAGTGTACCCAAGTGGAGGAGCTACAACGGGTCAGTCCTGTGAGTGTGACTACTACAGTTCTGGAATATGAGACCGGCCGTGGTGGGGCTGGAAATCTCTGCCCTAGGGTGGAACTTGTAATGTGTAACTTTGCAGGTGGTGCAATATGCAAAAAGGAGCGCAGCCCTCGCCGGCCAGAATGAAATAATGGTGCTGTTGTGGTGGTGGGGGCACTGCACAAGTGGGCTGAAGCGGGGGTTGGGATGGCTGCAAGTTTCGGAAGGGAAGCAGTACTTGTATTTGCATGGCATCAGCATTCCGCCTTGGTATATTTGCACCAGCCAGTGGCTCAAGGCAGCATTTGTATCCTGTCGCTTGGGACTCGGAGTGGTAAAATGCATCCGATCTGGGGAGCAGAGAGTTTGCTGTTCATTGTGGACACTAGCTCGGTCCCCTGCAAACTCTCGTCTCTCGAGGAGCCCGGCTGAAGTTTCCTGCGCTGCTGGAACAGAAAGGTAAGAACAATAACCCGCCGTGCTCAGCCAAATGACTGCTGGGGGGGGGAGATTTAGGCCCGAGAGAAGCACCTGCTAGATCGGCCCCCTGCAATCTATTGTCTCTTGAGCCTGGCTGAAATTTCCCACGTCGCTTCAGTGAGCACTCGACAGACGAGAGTTGGCAGGGGGCCAAGGTGGCATCCACAATGGACAGCAAACTCTGGCTGCTTCCCAGACCGGATGCTGTTTTCTGCTCCAAGTCCCAAGCAGCAGGAGATGAGGTCTGCCCTGAGACACCAGCTGGCAAAAATGTATCAAGGTGGAATGCTGATTCTGCACAAATGTAAGTAGCGCTTCCCTCCCAGTTTCCAGCCATTGCAATTGGCCCACTTGCGCAGCACCCCACCCCCATTGCGGCAGCACCATAATTTCACTATGGTCGGCGAGGGCTGCGCTCCTCTTTGCATGTTTCACCACTTGCAACGTTGCACGTTGCACTGCAACCCCTTATGGCGGAGATTTCCAGCCCCACCAGGAGGCAGTCCCATATTCCAGAGCTGTGGTAATCACAGGACTGGCCATCCCTTTAGTCATCCCAGAGTAGCTCCTCCACCAGGGTGCAGGAAAAGGAAATGGAAAAGAAAGAAGGAAAGGAGATGGGAGGGAAGAGAAGAGAAGGAAAAGAAGAGGAAGGAAAGGAAAGGTAGAAGAGGAAAGAGCAGGAAAAGAGAGGAGAGGAGAGGAAAGAGAAGGAAAGGAATAGCTAAAGCTTGGCTGAGATACGATTAGGCAATAGGACAATGGTGGCAAAACCCATCAGCAAATCTACAACAGAATGGCTGGAAAAGAAAAGAATCAAGGGGTTTGCAAATGGCAGTGAAAGTCCAGACCTCAACCTGACTGGTGGGACCTAAAGAGAGTAGTGCACAAAAAAGCACCCACAAACCTCAATGTACTGAAGCAATGTTGTAAAGAAGAATGGGCCAAAATTCCTCCATATCACTGCAAGAGACGGAGAAAGTCACACAGAAAAGAATTGCTTCTAGTTGTTGCTGCTAAAGGTGGTTCTCCAAATTATTGAATCATACATTTTTTTATACATGACTTCTCTGTTTGGACTTTCTTTTGATAAACTAAATGCTGGCCTGGTGTAATAAGCCATCTGTTGTCTGTCTGTGGTTGTATTTATCTCCTATTAAAAACTGCTAAGGACTAAATGATTTTTATTATGTCCTGACATGTAAAAAAAAGAAAAGTCAAGCAGAGTGTACTTTCTTTTTCACATGAATGTATATCTGAAATTCCCCCACGCCCCCCAAACGTTTGTGCATGCGCACACCACCCACCATGCATGCACTTGCATTCCCCTGCACATGCACACGTGATCCCACGCTCCCCCACTCCTGCGCATGCGCACATGACCCCTTCACATGCGGCCCACTCGCCCACGTGCATGCACGTGCACCTGTGCATGTGTACCCAATCCCCCAACCCCCCCCATGAATGCGTGTGGGTGGGACGTGTGCGGGGGATAACACGTGCATGCATGGGAGAGGGGGAGTGCAAGGGTCACATGTGCACGCAAGGGGGAACGCAGGGGGGTGCATGCACGTGCATGGTGGGATGCGTGCACATGCACATGGGGGGGAGCAGATCACCCCTTAATGTGTACGTGACCCCCCCAGCTGTGCATGCAGATGTGTCTCCCACATGTGCTCCCCCCCCATGCATGTGCAGCAGGGACCCAAAAACCAGCAGGCCGGCAGAAGGCATATACGCATGTGCAGTGGAGCTGAGCTGGGGTGACATAGGTTCTCCGTCACGGTAATATGTCATGTGTTATTCATCTGCAGTTGTAATTACCCACTTTTAAGAACTTCTAAGGACCAAATGAGCCGAAGTGGCGCAGCAGTTAGAGTGCAGTACTGCAGGCTACTTTAGCTGACTGTGTTCAGCAGTTCAGCTGTTCAAATCTCACCAGCTCAGGGTTGACTCAGGCTTCCATCTTTCTGAGGTAGGTAAAATGAGGATCCAGATTGTTGGGGGCAATATATATATATTATCTTATTGGTGTAAACTGCTTAAGGAGTGCTTCTACTTAAGGCGGTATATAGTGTAAATAATAATAATAATAATAATAATAATAATAATAATGATGATGATGATGATGATGATGATGATGATGATAAAATGATTTTTAATATATTCTGATATGTAAAATCATAAAAGTCAAGGAGAGTATACTTTCTTTTTCACATTTTTATACATTTAGAGATACAGTATGTACGTTCAGAGAGAAATAACATAATAAACATACACACATCTACAATATGGAGATCATCCATATCTTTCAAACCTGAAAAATATCTCACAATGGTTACAGTCAAACCTTCTGCGCTAATGTTAATAAGAAATCTGATAAATTTGATGATTGCTCATCTGTTGAGATGGCAAGGCTGAAGTTCAGGCCTCAACAGGCTTCTGGATCCATGGAAAATTTCACAGGAAACCACTAGCCTGTGGGTTAGGCATGCTTGACTATTTTTATCATTTCTACATTTCTATATCTTATCTGTCGTGCATCAGCTGCCTCTTATGTAACCAAGCGAAAGCAAAGCAATGTATAAATATCTGCCTTGCACTCTGCTCAGGGTTCCTTCCTTCTTAGGAGGGGACCATCTTTATTCAGCTGAATAAATGCGTTGCCTTTATCAACACACACACACTTGGACTGTCTTTTAGTTCACTGAGCCCCATCTGTCAATCACAGTTATGTCACAGAAGGTTGGTGGCCAATAAATGTTATAAATATATGAATTCATCAGAACAGTCAAAATATTCAATAGCTATTTTTTTAAAAATGCTGAGTTAAGCACAGTTGAACCTGGTTAATACACGGATGGGGGCACCAATAGGAAACACGGTGCTTGTAAGGTAGAAATGGAAGTAAAACAAAACAACACTTGCAACTCAAAAAGACCAGAGTCCCATAAGTCCAAAAACATCAGGTCCATAACAGAATAATTGAGTTGGGAGGGACCTTGGAGGTCTTCTAGTCCAGGAGTCCCCAACCTTTTGGACCTCAGGGACCACCAAGATCATAATTTTAAATCCCACAGACCCTAATATATAAGTTTAAGTCCTGCAGACCATTAATATGCATTTTTTTTAAAAAGATAAATACATTTGTAAAATAATGATCAGAGAACTTCCATTTTACTAATATGAAATGCACCTATTTAATATAACAAAATTATAAATGCTTATTTAATTATAACAAAATCGTTAATGCCTATTTAATCATAACAAAATCTTTAAAGGTTGTTTAACTGTAACGCACAGGCTGGATTAATTGGTCTCAGCCATATCCCGCCTAGGGGCCAAGATTTCTCCACGGACCACCAACATTTTCTCGCGGACCACCAATGGTCCACGGACCACTGGTTGGTGATCTGTGGTCTAGACCACTTCAGTTCATGAAAGATTATACCATAATATATTGTTTAGTGTTTAAGATGATGTAAAACTATCATCTTAAAGTAGTGTCCTGTTTGCTGATGGCTAGAGTGGGATGGGAACCTGTGTCCTTTCAAATGTTATTAAGATACTATTTCCAGCATGCAGATTATTGAACTACTCATTCAACTACAGTTTGAAGTTATAACAGTACTAAATGAGTGGTTATGACCAGTCCTCAAAGTTCCAGCCAGAACCCCTGCAGTTACGTGATTGCAAGTTGGATGCTTGGCAATCAGCTGTCACGATGGTTGCAGCATCCTGTAGTCACCTGACCACATTTGTGACTTCCCTGTCCACTTCCCACAAGCAAAGTCAATGATCCCCACAATCCTGGGGATCTCATGCCTTGCAGGATGCGTCGGCCTGCACTGTCATGCAAGTTTGGCTGGCCTGTTATGCTTATGCAGTGCCACTGCATCCAGCTGTGCCTTCTCCTTCATCAGGAAGTTGCCATCTGTGTGCTCACACTGCACTGACCATCTGCATACCATCCCATGCCCGGCATTCGTGATACCTTCCCCTCCCAACCTGATCATGCCTGTTCTATGGCCTGCATTTAGCTGCCTGCTAATCTGCTTGAAAGCCATCCTGGAATTGCTAGCTTTCCCATTGATTTTTCTCATTGGAAGCCAGCAAGAAGTTGCGAGGAGGTCCTCTTTTAACAACCATGATCCTTGCTTAACAATGACAATGGAGAGTGCTAGGATTGCTTTCGCTAAGTGATGGGGTTACGTGATGTCACACTTTACAATTGCATTGCTTAGCGGTGGAAATTCTGGTTCCAGTTACCATTGTTAAATGAGGACCACCTGTACCTCAGTTTTGATCTTGCGGATTCAGGTGGTTGGAATCCGAAGGGCTTGCCACTGAACAAGAGCTAAGCCAACTACTAGTGCTAAATATATTTGTAGGTCAACAGCTGCTACGCATCGCTGGTTGGAATAAAAACCCTACTGGCCAGATTTTATGTAGTATGTTATTCTGTTTGATTTTTTTTAGCCTATATAGTTTTACCATCTTAATTAGATTTATTTCAAAATCTTAGAAATATTTGTATTTACATTTTATGTTTCAAATTTGTGTGCCATTCTTAAAACCATAGTTTAGTAATTGAGTCCGGTCATTAAAAATAAAATGATGTGTTATCTTCATCAAACTGAATTATAACGTGTGTAATTATACACATTGAATTGTGCTTTGAACATAAACAAGAATCATAATAGTTGCTGAAGAATTGGCATACAGTAATGTGACCCCAGTGCTTCATTTCTGCCAAGTGACAATGCTGCTCTTTTCTGTCTATATGGTACTAAAACTCGTGTGTGAAGCTGTGCATCACAAGGCAAAACTTTTTCAAGCCAGATACCTCGAACGGGCTTGCTTACGTGTCCAAAATCTGGGGACCCACGACTCCCGTGAAATTGAAATTTGATAAATTAAAATAAACATTTTATGACATAAAATTATCATTAAGCATTTTATGACATAATATTAAAAAGTCATAAAACATTTCTTGTAGTTAATTCCTGATGATTGACTGTGATCTACAGTTCAACATGGTCTACTTTCAAGGCAGACTAAACTTGGAAATATCTCCTTGAATTTTGAAGAATTTTTCCAGTACATTAGCAGCTCTGTCATTGTGGAAGGCATTGAGGAATCTGATAATTCTGAAATGATGACCCAATGGGTCACGGGTCGTCTAATAGCAGCTAAACTTGTTACACCCACTGCAGAGGTCTTCAAATTTGGCAACTTTAAGGCTTGTGGAATTCTGGGAGTTGGTCCACAAGCCTTAAAGTTGCCAAGTTTGGGGACCTTTGCTTTAATGAATGCAGCCCTAGAGTATATATTCATAAGTTTTGCTCTTGGTTTATGATGTCATAAATCCAAAACCTGTGGAAAGGCTTAGATTTTTATTTATTTATTTGTATCTTGTTTTTATTATTTTTACAAATATATATTTTTATGGAAGGTGGAAAGAAATGGGCTGAAAGTATAAGCAATTCTCTCTTGAAGTTTCATCTGGATATTTGGAGTAAATATAACGGGAAGTTGCTGCCGAATAACTCTCCATTGTCACGAGTAGTAATCTTGGAAAATTTCCCGGGGAATTTAAAATGAATAAAATTCTAAAAGAGAAAAATAAAATAAAATTAAGGGACTGGTTAGGAGGAATGAAGACACGTGGGGAATGGGAAGAGGTTCTGGAAGGAAAACGCTTGTCTTGGTTAAATTTTAGCCAATTGGAACAATGGACTAAAAACTGGTTAAGAGAAAACGGGGAGTGTAGAGAGTT
>JANHGD010003688.1:55942-69328 GCA_027560375.1 Imantodes cenchoa | reverse complement strand
AGAAGAGGTCTTTTTTTTGGGGGGGGGGAGGCTACATTCTGTATGTAGACCTCTTTTTCCTTTTGAAGATTTTGAACCTTTGGTTATCTGCAGCCATTGGAAAATGCACCTTTCTTATCAGGTTTTTGAAGCGCATTAGACTATGACTTTGTGATATTGTTGCTTACTTGTTTAAATTGTCATGCTGTCATTGTAGCACATGATGATATTATTTGGTATTTTAAATAGGTTGCAATATTTTGGATGCTTTGTTAGCTCTCTTATGAATCTCAATTGAGAGAACATATTGTGGGATGCAAATTATATTATAAATAAAGATTATTGTGGCAAATCCATAGTCTACTAGGCCTAGAGAGAGAGAGGTATCAAAGTAATGCATGAAGGTACCTGTTTGTACGTTGTTCCATTATACAAGAATTCTCTTCCCCTCCCTTTTTTCCCCTCACATCTTTTTTAACTGTCAACATTTCCCCAGCATTGTCAGTGAGGCATTCTTAGAGCTAAAATTTGAGTCATAGCCTTCTTTTAATACTGTTGTTTCATTATAGACAGTTGTTTCGGGGATAGATTCTATGGGCGGAAGATTTGCATTCAAATGCAAACATTAGACAATAATGCACACTTGAGCTATTGCAAAATAAAACGTATTAAAACTCAATGACTTGGATGTTGCCCAAAGTCTCTTTTTCATTTGCAGTAATGGTTAAGAAAACTTGTAGGTTGCAGGCTGATCGTGTCAAGCATTTGGTCTCCAAGTTTGATTAGCCTGCTGCCCCCAAGACATTCAGCAGCTGAATGTGATGGAGAGAGCAGTGTCTTTCTTGACAAGTGGTGACACTGCCAGCAACCTTGTAATGGAATGTCATTTTGCTCTGGTGGAAACGGCCTGAGGCTTGGCTCTGGGAAGCATAGGCATCCCTTGTTTTTCTCTTGCATAATCACTAAGAGGAGCAGCATTTAAATATGACTGGAATGCAGTGAGAAACATTACAGTTCTAAAGTCTGAGAATGTGAGAGGCTATTGACACATCCCCCATGATTCGAATTTGCAATCGTGAAAGGTTGCAAATGATTCTGTTAACAGATTTGTACAGATGATTCTGTTACAGATCCTCTGTTACAGATGATTCTCTATCCCTTACCTGGAAGCAGATCACTTTTCAGAAGCATTGCTGTGCTAATGGCTGAACTGCCTGTTTGCTCATGTGGGAAAGGTAAGTTATCCTACTTTCTGCAAAGTGAGTCACTCTAAGTAGTTTAGATTATTGCTATATAATGGGGACATTTGGCACACACTACCTATCATCAAGGGATCTCATTAAATGGAAAAGCTCCAGAAGCTATTTCCTCAGACTGTTGCACATTTGGCCTCACTTCTAATCATGCATATCTGTAAAGTTGCTGGCCCCAGATGGTGACATACACATCTGGACCTGCACTGACCACACACTGCCAGGGAGATGAGAGATTCATGTCTGTTTGGATCAAGGTAGCATAGACACACAATTTTTCACTGCTATGATGCTTTCTTTTTTAAAACTAGCACTTACTACAGCAAATAAATACCTTTCTTGTTTATGTTTCTCTGGCTGTCCATCGCAAATGATGTGACTCTGAACATCATACAGACAGACCATAAAAAGCTATTTGAAAAACATATAAAAAATACAACTAAATTACAAATTAATAGTGATAGTCACATATTCCCCGCACCCCACCCCAATCTGGGTTCTCATTTTACTGATCTTGGAAAGATGGAAGGTGAATCAACCTTCAGCCAGTAAGGATTGAACTCCTGGCAGTGAGCTGAATTAGCTTGCAATTTTGAATTCTAACCACTGCACCACCACAGCTCTTGATTTCATATTATGAAAAGGTTTAGAGGGAGCATCTTCTCCAAATCTTCCAATAGCTCTTTTGTAAATGCAAATTTAGGAGGGGACATTTTACCAGATTATCAGGTGAAATATTTCAAAAAACCCTGCAGCCACAAAAACCCTAAGACAATCTTCAGAATTCAGAAGCACAAGCAAAACTGAAAAATGTGAGTTTTTCTCTCCCCTAAATGTTTCCCAGGCTTTCACAACTCTACAAATGCCATGATCTGCTTTTTCAGCCTGGAGGGTTTATAGATTTGCTAATGAAGAAATTATTAAAATGTTACCAATGGAGTTATTCAAAAAATATGCTTGGTTTTAACTCATTATTTTGCAATATGCAAGAATGCAGGATTTTTGCACACTAGGAATATAGGATAGAAGAACCATGACAAAATTGGAAAAAGCAAAAAATAATTTAACAGATTAACAGAGTTGGAAGGGACCTTGCAGGTCATCTAGTCCAACCCCCTGCCCAAGCAGGAGACCCTACATCTGCCTCTACCTAGGATCTGACAACCTTGCCACAAGAAAGCTGTAAGGACTTGTGCAGGCAATCATCAGGAGTCAAGGCTGACTTGAAGGCACCCGTACAGCCAACTTTTAGGGTACCGGAGTTTAGTTTCGGATCCTTCTCCCCCCTCCTCCCCCAATTTTCTTTCCTTCAATTGTTGTATTTACCAAAATAACTCCTTCCAATGTTTCATGATCTCTTTGGAAACTCTGCTTCCAAGATCATGCTAACCCTTCAAAGGCTTAACTTGAGGTACGCAAAGTCTGCCTCCTCCAATAGATGGAAGGTTAATTGCAAGATTTAAGTTGTAGTCCGATAACTCGGTGCAGAACAAACTACTTAGAAATATATATTCCAGTATACCACATATTTGTATTTAGAGCAGTACAAGAGGTACATAATTCTGAATTTGTATATCAATATTTCCAGATATTCATACAGCTCAGTGTGGTCTGATTTTATGTGGTGATACTAAATTTGCTAATTTGCTGTAGCTGTGGAAAGATTGCTTCATAGACATTATTGCAAAAGAAAGGCTTTTCCTCAAGATATGTAGTGTAGGCTGTAATGTATCTCATATATATATATAAGCTTCAAACAGATGCAAAGCTCTTTGAGTGAATTATTTTGTTACAGTATTTTCTAAATATGATAAACTGTATATGAAAAAACCCAAGCATTTAACTTGAAAGTAAACAATTGTGTATATTTTTGTTTGCATTTTAGGGTATATGAGGTGCAGATTTATTTTATGCTTTCAGCCAAACCTCTGAAAATGGAAACCATTGTCCGCCGTTGCCCATTCCTGTCAAGAGTATCCCAGGCTTTCTTGCAGAAAGCTGGCAAATCCCTTCTGTTTTATGCTCAAAATTGCCCCAAAATGATGGAAGTTGGCACAAAGCCTGCTTCAAGACCTATAAGCACTTCAGCAACTCACTGCCAGCAAACCGAAGAATCCACTTCTGCCAATGAGAGTAAGTTTAGACTTATTAAATTGACTAATTTGATCTGCCATGAACAAAAATCTTTTGACAAAGGCAAATATACGTGTCCCAGGATAAAAAATTTAAGATCAAATCTGGATCCGAAGAAGAGTAAACCTCTGGTCCCAGTAAGAATCCAGATTCGAAATTGCAAAAATCTTTTGCCTCATTTGGGGAAAATGTGCTTGTATACATTGTTAAACAATTTATTCCATTTAGAAGTAATCTGGAACATAAGCACTGCATTGAAGCATGCTGCACTTTATTTCTTAATCAATAAATTGACTTGATAATAATTCTGAAAATAACATTTCATATGTTAAGCCTATCTGACAATTTTTGGGAAAGCCAGCAGCCTATTTAAACTTTGAACATCATTCCAGGAGTTAAAGGCCAAAGTATATTGTACTTTGCTTTCAGCAGAAACTAGGAACAGAGGTGAAGAAAAGCATAAAGCTAGGGAAATAGCATGTAAAGAAAGTTGACCTTGTATAGAGCAGTATGCTATAACTGCCCCAAATGGAAAAAGACTTGTTTATAATCTCTTGCTTTTATTGTAGAAAATATTTTCAATAACTGTTTTAGGCACTACTAAAGTATACTTTTAGTGCATTAAGCAATAAGACTTCTAAAGCCTGCTGATAGGAAGGAAACTTCTGGAAGCTATAAATTTAGCATTGCATTGTTTGAACTTCATAGTATGTTTATTCTTATAAGTAGATATAATTATCTAACAATTTTCTTCAGAGCATGCAAAAGATTCTGTTGGCTACAATTGCATGCATGTATTCAATCAAAGCAGCTGATGGGAAGTATAGTTGATCTAGATTTTTCAAGTTATTAAAATGCAAATAGTGAAATGAAGTTGTTTTTCAATGTGCTGTTGGACAATAAATATAAAAATATTTATAGAGAAGCAAAATAATGGACAGCATAGTCTAAGGTATAGAGTTTTGCTGGATAACTTAAATCTGTTTGGAAGGCTTTGAGTAGAAAATATCTTCAATCTTAATAGTTTTTGAAGAAAATCCATCTTTACTTTTTGATACTTAAGGGACCTTGAATAATGCAATGCACACAAGCTGTATTTAAGACGCTAAAAGAATACATAATGTTCCTATTAGAATGTTCTTCTTGACCGTAAGCAGTATTACACAAAGTACAAAGGCATAAGAAATACCTGTTCAATGACCATTTCACATTTTTCTGTTCTGTAATGATTTTTTTTCATTCAGAGAATAAAAACTCCACAGATATGGCTAAGCAAAACTTAAGCAGACCTCAGCTTTCTCTAAGTGAACCATCTGCTGGTAGCCCAAGTGCTAATCAAGCTCCTGTGAGTAAATGCCCATTCTTGGCAGCTCAGGTGAATGAAGGAAACAACGTTTTCCGTGAAGCCAGCCGGGAACTCCAGGAGGATGTGGAAGAAATGCAAGCTGTAAGAAAAGGTGTGTTGCCCTTGTGAAAGTCTGAGTGAGTGTTTATTTTTGCAACATACAAAAAGATAGTTGTGCTAAGATTTAAACAGGAGAAATTATTAAACTTTTAAAATCAGGTACCAGTTTGCAACACTTTTCAAATAGTAATTCTGCTTAAAATCCCATGTTGTTCATCTATTGATTCTACATACCTTCCCTTAGCTAATAATTGCAGCAAACTTTGATTTGAAGAAGGCTTTTAATCCAGATTTTAAAGTATCATTGGCTTATATTTTTTGTTAGCTGATATTTAATACTCACCTGGATTAATTAATAAAATTTCTTTATGACACTTATTGAATGGCACTAGGCCACAATCAGAATGAATTACATACGCCATAGGATAAGATGTTATCATCTACCATATCCTAAAAGAAAGGCATATAAAATGGTTGTTGCCCATGAGAATCCTTGTAATAGGTTATATTTATCAAACAGGCTTTACATATTGAAAACTTAACATATAGAACCGTTCAGTAATATTGTATATGAAATCTTTTTAAACAATTCAACTATTCTGGAATAGCTTCTTAAATTGTTAATGTTACTATATTTTATTGTATAGAATTTACCCAAACACCAGAAAGTACTGTTGAGGTTAATGCTGAGATGGATGGTGAAAAGAAAAATGGTTTGTTGAAGAAATTCCAGGACATAATGTTGAAGCAGAGGCCAGAAAGGGTATCTCATCTGCTTCAGGAAAACTTGCCGAAGTGTAAGGATTAGCTTTGTTGAATTAACTGATAGAAATCTAAACTTGCAACTTTCAATGTTTTGCTAAATCTAAATAGAAATAATATTTCACCTTAGTATTTTCATTTTTAGCTGTTTCAACTTTTCAATATGATCAGTTTTTTGAGAAGAAAATTGATGAGAAGAAAAAAGATCATACATATCGTGTGTTTAAAACTGTGAATCGAAGAGCCCAGATTTTTCCCCTGGCAGATGATTATTCAGAATCCTTAATCAACAAGAAAGAAGTGTCTGTCTGGTGCAGCAATGATTATCTTGGGATGAGTCGCCACCCTAGAGTTTGTGGAGCTGTTACGTAAGTATTTTGATTAAAAATAAAGTGTTTTTAATTAGTGTTGTGTAGAATTTTGCACAATCGTTTTAAGAAGGTGAGTCAATGAGTTAATTTCTAGATCCCCTTTCATTATGAAGTACTGTGTCAGATAAATCTTGAGGATCCCTCTTGTCCCTAATACTGTCTTATTAAATTCATTTGTCGCCCATCTCCCCTCAAGGCAACCCTTTTTCCCCCTTGGTCTTCCAAAGGTTCAGTGGAAAATAGAATAGCTATATTTATTTATTTAAAAGTTTTGTATGGCTAGTCATTTTAAACCCAAATCTCTGTGACTCCCATAAGCAGTAAAACCCTGTAACTATAAAACCATAAACCATAAAATCAAAATGAAAATCCAGCATTGAATCGTCCCCTGGAATTCCCCACAACCAGATGCAGATAACTTCATTCTATTCCATAATGTGGGACAGCCATAGAAAAGGCATGGCTCCGTGGTCCCACTAGGTGGCAAGCTTTCAAAGAAGAGACCCGAAGCATGCTGACCCTTTCCACTCTGGTAGGACGGGTAGATAATTTCAGGGAGAGTCAGTCACACAAATATATTACTATCCAATTAGTTATTCCATTCAAATTGCAAGTTCTTGTATTGCTATTCTTTTAAGAATACTGCAACAGATGCCCAGATTTATTTTTCTGTACAGAGTTGGTCACAGTAAAACTGTAAAATCAGTGAGATTTCCAAAATCTTAATGAACAAGTAACTAATTTGATGAATTAAACGAATAAGCCACAAAAATAGGTTCTGTCTCAAAAAAGGGGGGAAAAAAGGACTGCCAAAAAACGCCCACCATTTAATCAAGTAATCCAGTTTGGATTATGGGGCTGAATCCACATTGGTCATGTTCAGAACTGACCCAATGAAATCAACGAGATTCGAAGCAGCAACGACTAAAGCTATTTTGGATAAGATCTGTGATAATTAAGTACTCTAGAAATAATTATATGAAATAGCATAAACCCAATTGGCAAGTATAATGTTATCCCAAGTAGTACCACTGATGTCACTGTTGGAACTTTTCTCACAGGGAAACACTGAAACAACATGGTGCAGGAGCAGGAGGCACGAGGAACATTTCAGGAACCAGCAAATTTCATGTTGATCTTGAAAAAGAATTGGCTGATCTTCATGGAAAAGATGCTGCTCTTTTGTTCTCTTCTTGCTTTGTAGCAAATGATTCAACACTCTTCACATTAGCTAAAATGCTACCAGGTAAGACCCAATTTTTTCTATTATTTTACAAGGTAAATAGTTTTACATAACAATTCCATAGCATTTCCTTCTACAGGTAGTTCTCACCTTATGAACACAATCAAACCCCAAATTTCCATTGCTAAGGGGGACAGTCGTTAAGTGAATTTTGCCCCATTTTACAACCTTGATTGCCACAGTTGTTGAATCACAGTTGTGAATCACTGTAGATGTTAAGTTGTCGACACAGTTGTTAAGTGAATCTGGCTTCCATATTGACTTTGCTTATCAAAAGTCGCAAAGGATGATCACATGACCCCAGGACATTGCAACTATCATAAATACATGTCAGTTGCTAAGCATCTCAATTTTGATCATATGACCACAGGGATGCTACAATGGTCGTAAATGTGAAAAATGGTCATGAGTCACTTTTTTCAGTGCCATTGTAACTTTAAACAGTCACTAAATGAATCCTTGTAAGTCAAGGATTATCTGTACTATATTGCATTGATTTCCTGTTAAATGCAGTTGTTGCAAATAAGAATAGTTGCTGGTTCAAAACCATAGCCATTTAACCATAACTGGTAATTTTAGCAGTTCATCCAGAGTAGATGGTAATTCCATATCTGTACTTTTTGCTAACTCTTCATCAGGAGCTACTTTTAAAAACCAGGTGTATAAGATATATGCTCATATGACTACATGCTTATGACGAACTTTAATAAAATAGAGTATTTTTCTTGCAAGATTCTCCTAAAATCCATACAATCAAGAAAAACTTAATTTTGATAGAATCCATCATGCTAAGTACATTTCTAAAACATTTCATAAAACAAGGAAACATGTCATAGCAACACCAGTGTAACTCCAGCATAAAATTTATTTTTTCAGTGATGTACCTATCCTAGCTGTCAGGGTTCCCCGCACTCTTTTTAAGGACAACTTGGATTTGTGTAATTGTTGCCAAAAAACAAAAATTGAAATTCATGTTAGATAAGAGCAATTTACTAATATCTGCTTGTAGCTCCAATATTTGAGGGTGTTGGACGAGTGTTCTCGCCTCATGGTTTTTATTTGATACGTAGCTAGAGGGATCCATGAAATTGCTGTTGTTACTGGGGATGAGGTATTTGTTGCCACTTGGAATAATCTGATTTACAACTGGCTTAGTCAGTGGCCCCAGTTCTATTTTATAAATAAGTACCTAAGTTAAGAAGATCAGACTGTAATTTTTAAACTGTTAGGTTGCATTTATTCCTTTTTTTTCCTTTCTTTCCTTTCCTCAGATTGTGAAATTTACTCTGATTCAGGAAACCATGCTTCTATGATTCAGGGGATCCGAAACAGTAGAGTGCCAAAGCATATATTTCGACATAATGATGTTGGTCACCTCAGAGAACTCCTGAAAAAATCTAATCCGTCTATTCCAAAAATTGTTGCATTTGAAACTGTTCATTCGATGGATGGTATGTTTGATATCTGAGGCACTTGTTTCTGAAACTTTGGAAATGATAATTATAAATACCAAAATATAAATATAACCTTGTTTTAGGTGCGGTTTGTCCATTGGAAGAGCTTTGTGATGTGGCTCATGAGCATGGAGCAATTACATTTGTAGATGAAGTACATGCTGTTGGACTCTATGGAACACGTGGTGGTGGCATTGGAGACAGAGATGGAGTAATGCATAAAATGGATATTATTTCTGGAACACTTGGTAAGCATATTCATATGTGCTAAAGTCTAGTTTGAAGGATAAGTAAAATGAGTCAAACCAGTGATTGATCATCATTAAATCTTCAGGGATAATTTATTTTGGGTTAAATCTAACCACCCTATCTTCAGATAAATGTTTCTGAAAATATAATTAATTTTACAAAAATCTGCTTTTATTTTAGATCTTTAAAGACAGGTTTGATCTTTATTTGATGATGGAATTATGTAAGGACACTTGGTAGAAACAGAACTTGGTAAATCCATAGAGTAGAAAGCGGTATTTTCTACAGGTAAAATATAAGATTGAAAATGTTTAAGGCAAACAAAGCATGGTTTGAACTAAGAGAAACTAATTTAATCCATTTAAATTCAAAGGAACTATGAACTGACAGTATTATGCAATGGAGAGAGAACTGTAATCAACTCCATTTGCTCTTATTTTGCAATTTAGAGATATTGGTTTACCCAAAGAATGCTTTCCCAGTAGATTGCTTTACAAATCTGGAGTTTGGTATGTTTGCATTCTTAGGATCTTGCACAAAAGGCAGTTAGCAAATGAGAACATGTATTAGAGATGACAAAACATTATACAACAATTTCCTAATTTGGGTTATGGATGACAAAATCTAAGCTTCCATGCAATGCACTTAGTGAACAATTGCTACTTTTGTATGGAGAGTTCATCATGTACCAAAACTTCAAGTGAAAGCTTTATTTTGAATGTAGTAAGGTTTATTTAAGGTGTTACTTTATAGTATAGACAATAAGTTCAGAAATACTTGATGGCAGTATCATGATAAAGGTACCTCCTGCAAGATGATTTTATACTAGAAGAGTACTGCTTAAGATATCAGTTTTTGTATTATTTGTGTTGATTGAGAGATGCCAAGAACTGAGACTTTTATTTTTTTTCTTTCAGGTAAAGCCTTTGGTTGTGTGGGAGGCTATATTGCCAGTACGAGTTCTTTAATAGATACTGTCCGTTCCTATGCTGCTGGCTTCATTTTTACCACTTCCTTACCACCCATGCTTTTAGCTGGTGCATTAGAGTCTGTGAGAACACTCAAAAGTACAGAGGGGCAAGTACTTCGTCGACAACACCAACGTAATGTTAAACTCATGAGACAAATGCTGATGGATGCTGGGCTTCCTGTAGTCCATTGTCCCAGTCATATCATTCCTATCAGGGTAAATATTCAACATACTATGATTTTACAATAAAGTATGGAAGCATCAGCAATTTGTAGCATAGACGAAAGACATGTCTTTACAGATCATAACTTTTTGCTTTTTGTTAAACTTTGTGTATTAAAGCTAATACATGTATAGCTAGTTCTGTTGCATAAATGAATAGAGAAAAGATAGATGGTGAGAGGTGGGAGAGATGCACCGACATATATAGGATATATATAGGAGGAGAGTGTGTGTGTGTAACCGTTGATACATAGAATGGGAGAGAGACATGTATAGAGAGAAAGAAATGGATAGAGGGATGGGGGAGGATTCATTAAATAACTGATGATGACTGGAAAATAAACCTTTTCAAGAATCATTATAGGTGATAACAGTTTTTGATGGAAGTTATTTGATTTCCAGATGGTTTTTGATAATGAAGAATTGTTTTGTTTCCAGAGCAAATGAATTGCTCCATTAACAGAGCTTGGGAAAAATGCCTAGCATGGTGAAGATTAATTGACATTTTGCTAGATAGATGGCTGTTTGTTGGTAGTTGCATCTTTATCCACTTGGACATGGAGAGCTGAGAGCTGTACTTTGTAAAAAAAAAAAAATCACTTTGTCAACTGAAGTCCAATAGCATACCAATATGATACCAAATAGAATGGGGCCACTTTTTTCTCCTGACATTTTGGGACATACCCTTTTTTCCCACCAAGAATCATGCATCTATTATTTAGCAGTTTGCCACAAAATATTTGTTCCCAAGAGTTCATACTACAAAAAAATACAGGGAGTGCATCAGGGCTGTAAATTTCCTTGTAACTTATATATTGGTCCTGCATAACTGAAAGAATGCTCTCTCTGGCTCTTGCCTTCTCTGCTCTTTCCATAACCACTTTTCTATTGTCTCTATATAGTTTGTATCTCATTAGCACAGGTTAGGCACAGTCATGAGAAATAAGCATTGTTCTATGTAATGGTTGACTTTTTTCCAGGAACAGTTTTAGTTAGTCAAAAGAAATTGTGCCTTCAGTCTAGAAACTCATCTGATTTTTTATTAACTTCAGGTTGCAGATGCTGCTAAAAATACTGAGATCTGTGATAAAATGATGAACGAACATAGCATCTATGTCCAGGCAATAAATTTTCCCACTGTGCCACGTGGAGAAGAGTTACTGCGTATTGCCCCCACACCACATCATACTCCACAAATGATGAATTATTTTATTGGTGAGTGGAAAAAAACACCTTTAAGGTGTTATTCTTGACAAGAATATGCACTGCTGAACACATTTTCATATAGAAAAAGGAAGTGCTATGTTGCCGGCCAGTATATGCAATTTCTCAGCTGTAAAAAGAGAACAGTATCAACTATTCGATTTCTCAGCTGAGTTTATTTATTCATTCAATTTATATAGTTGCCCATCTGAAATGTCATTAAATCTAGCAAACTAAAAGTACTTAAAAACAAGAAAAAACACATAAGAAAATTATAAATAACATATACAGCAGCTAAGAAAAATCAACCAATGATAACAATATAAGATTTGTAGCGACGTGTTTTTTATGACTAGTAGTAAGGATCTAGCTTAGCTGCACTTGTTCAGATAACTTCCTCTTTCTGTGATTAAGACAAATTATCATTAGTACTGCTTGGTTTCGTTTTAGAAGGGCCTTCAAACAAATATGCCTCCTTGTTGGCAACTTGCTCTTGAATTGAGCCTTCAGATGATAGACCAGTGATGGCGAACCAATGGCACGGGTGCCACAAGTGGCATGCGGAGCCATATCTGCTGGCATGCAAGCCGTTGCCCTAGCTCAGCTCCAATATGCATGTATGTGCCAGCCAGCTGGTTTTTGGCTCACACAGAGGCTCTGGGAGGGTGTTTTTGGCTTCCGGAGAGCCTCCGGGAAGCCTTTGGAGCCTGGGGAGGGCGAAAAACAGGCCTACCAGAAGTTGGTAAACTGACCGTTTCCAGCCTCCAGAGGTCCTCGGGGGGGGAGCCATTTTCGTCCTCCCCAGGCATTGAATTATGGGTGTGGGCACTCACGCATGCATGATAGTGCGTGCATACACGCTTTCGGCACCCGTGGAAAAAAAGGTTCGCCATCACTGTGATAGACTATGGCTCTCCTGCCTCTCTATAGTAAGCCACAAGTCCAAAGCACATATTCGTGTTTTAGGGCTGTATAAAGCATCTGAAGGGGGCAAAACGTTACATGTTTTAACCTTTCAATTTCTAGAGAAAGAGATTGATAAAGAGATAATAGCTTTTGGAATTATTTTAAGATTTTACTAGGAGATGCATAACACACACACACACACACACACACACACACACACACAAACATACATGCTTAAATGGTAATAGTACTTAACTCTTTAAAAGTAATCTTTATATGCAGTTAACTCCTTCAGTATTAAGATAATAGTGAATTTATTAGTGAAAGAACAAAACCAGTATTTTAAGTTTTGCGGCATTTTTGTCATTAATATGTTTTTATAAATTAAAGCTTATGATTGTGGAAGAAAGTAAACTTTAAATTATCAACTATGTTTTCTTTTTCTTGTAGACAACCTGCTAAGTACCTGGAAGAAAGTGGGCCTAGAATTAAAACCCCACTCCACAGCAGAGTGTAACTTCTGTAGTCGACCCTTACACTTTGAAGTTATGAGTGAAAGAGAAAGATTCTACTTCAGTGGAATGAGTAAACTTGTGTCAGCTACTGCTTGAAACAAATTGCAGCTTCATCTATGTTTAGAAGTCAGATATTCAAGATATACGTTATAGCTTATTATGTGCATTTTATTCTATGGTCTGAACAAATTTCTGGAAAATAAACTTTAAGATCATGTTTGCCAGTTCTTTATTCTATAATCACATTTCCCATTGCCATGTCTAAATAGATATAAAATACGCTTCTACTAATTTTGAAATATATAACAGATCCATATTAATGAATATATTAGATCTTTCATTTTTTAGTAACATGGTGCCATGACTTAAAGTAAATATGAGATGAGAGAACTTGTACAGTTTCATTCTACATTTTAGCTATACGCAGCCACACTTTGAGGGGGATATTTGCCAACTTTGATAGCAAGAGGTAAAGCAAAGTGCAGAAGAAATACCACATATTTAGTGCTTTGAAAGAAGAAAAATGAAAGAGAAACATTTCTCTAGCTATTAAGGACTGGAGAACTTTTCTTTGTACTTCAAGTCCAAAACACTACAAATATAGGTATGATCTGGCAGAGAAGGCGTACCGCAGTCTGTCCCAGTCTGTCAGAGAATTACATTTGGCAGGTCCCAGAAGGTAGGCTTTCTCTGCCAGGGTGCTCTGCCCCCCCGCTTGTGG
>JANHGD010003687.1:17959-28397 GCA_027560375.1 Imantodes cenchoa | reverse complement strand
TTTGATGCTGTCCCAGAAGCACAAGGGTGACCCAGCACCATTGGGGAGGGTACCCTCCACTTCCATATGACCATAGAAAGCTGCCCTGGTGTCAGCCAGAAGCTATTGACCCACCAAGGCCAGGGCTGGGTTATAGATCCCTGATTGCTGCCATTTCTTATTTTTTTAGTGCTCCAAAACCATCTTGGGGAAATATTGTTAGTTATGCTTGTAACAAACAGCCACCATTGCCACAGCTCCTTCGTGCTGTAGAATTTAATTATTTCAGGGAAGAAAACACTGATTTAATGCCATTTGCTGGGATTGTCCTTTTGAAGAAAACTGCTTATGGGCAACTCGCTTTTGCCATTTGTCTCCAAGACCTTAATCGCCAAAGCAACTGGGAAGCCGCCTGTTTCTTGCACCCAGAGCAAGAGAAGGCAGCCAGGCTGACTTGGGAGCCCTTTCTCTTGCTCTCAATGAAGGGGTGCAGGCAGGAATACAGCACCTTGAAGCCCTCCCCTTGGCTAGCAAGGCAAATGCAGGCCTAAAACTGCTAGTTCTGATGACTCCTTCGCAGAAAGTGGCCTAGAAAATGTTAATCGCTTCTGGATTACATCCTGGAAGGTTCGGGATTCTGACTTGATGTGACCCATTGTCAGCCACCCCTTCCTCCCCTGGAGAAAGGCTGCAACCCAGAGGCGAAGCCCTCTCCCCCTAAAGATCTGAAGGGCAGCCCTTCCTCGCATCCCTGCCATGAACATAACATGTGACTGAAAATATGTCAAGTGGAGAGGGAGGAAGGCAGTCTGGGCGGCCAGGAACCTACAGGCAAAGGGATGAGATCTTGCCGTATTGGAGGGCAGGACAGAAATGAAGAGTCCAAGTCATGGCCTGCAGAATCTGAGTGCTTCGCCAGGACTTCTTGGATGCTCCCGGAACAAGAGCATCTACCCTCATTGCAAGCATACCATGTCCTGAGCTAGATGTCAATGTTCACAATCTCCAGGAAAGCTGCAGGCTCTTCCTGGCTTCTCCTCCAAGATTTCTACATGTGTTTACGTGTCTGGGACAAAAATGCAATCCAGCTTGGCACATAATTGTACAGAAAAAAAAAGAAAAATAACTGCCTGGGGCAAAGGCAGGAAGCTACTCTCATTTACTGAAGAAAAGCTTAATTTTTAAAAAAGAGTCTCGATGTGCCCCTTGTGGGGCTTGGTGGAGGCAAAAGGGGGTCTCAGTCATAGAATCAGACTTGGGCAGAAGCAAGAAGAGGAGGAGGAGCCTGAATGGCCACCGCAGCTCTCCTCCTCCTCTGTGGCTCAGCTGCTGCAGAGGCTCCTGCATCTCATCAGTTTGTTCTAAGGAAGGAGGAGGACTTGAGCTGCTCTCTGCTTGAATCTGCTTCACTGGAACCTCCTGGGCTTTGGTGTCCTCCCCTCCCTAAGCTCCTCATTCCCTCTTCATCCTCATCAAAGAGGATGCCAAATGGTGCATCAGGTGCAGGAGAACCATCCCTCCTCACCCAGCCACCGACAGCCAGGCTGCCTGGCAGCAGTTGGAAACCTCAGTGGCCACGATAAACACTGATCGTGTTAGTCTTCTCCAGGATGTCCACAATGTGGGCCTCAAAGTCTGCATCATGCACTCCGGTTTTCCGGAACTCTCCAGCATAGCGGTTGTTTTCCCAGTAATGGTGCCAGTTGCCGTGGCCATCTGCCCCGAACCCAAAGACGTTGACCTGTTGCCGGGAGAGGGAAAGAAGACTCACTCACTGGGGGAACTCCAGACAACCTAGACACCAACCTATAGTTTCTACTGAAACGGGCCCAAAATTGATGGGATTAAGAAATGGCATTCTTTCCCTTGTTGGCTTCCCTATGTTGAACGCTGGTTTTTAACCTCCCGCACCCCCCACCCAGAACAAGAAAAATGTCTGACATCACATAAAGCTAGAATCTGAAGGAAAACTATTTTCTCTACTGCTGGCACCCAAAGGTCAGTCCCGTTTCTGACCCCCCTCTTGACTATTTGACCAACACTCCCAATTCTCAGCCTTCTTCCAAAACAGGTTCTGAGTGGCATCCAAAGGACTCCCACTCACCAGGCCAACACACATGCACGTAAGAAGGACAACTCTGAGTTCAAGCTGCATGGTGCCCGAAGGGACCTCAGAGATGATCTGGGTCAAGGTCACATCCTTGACCAATGGTTGGCTGGCCTCTCTTCCTGTGAGCCATCCTGGGTTCATTATCCCACCTTTCCTGCGCCTTCATCCAGACTCTTCACTGAAAGGTGACCAGCCCAAAGCCTGAGACAATATCAGTTGGGTGTTCAGGAGAGAGCCTACTCATCTACTCTGCCTCCCATTTCTGAGAAGAACAGGTTGCAACTCAGCCCCCTTCCTGCACATCCCATATCTGAGGAAAAAATATAACTAAAACTCTGTTTTCAAAGTTCAAGATCAAAGTATATGCATCATTTAATCAGCAGGAGTGCTGCTGTTTCTCCCACTAGGACAACTTGCTTGGCCTACCAAAACTGACCTCATCGCAAACATGCAGGGCGAAAAACAGCACCAGCATGCCTGTGGAGGGATAGCGGCCATGATGTTCTGTCCACCGGTCATGGATATATTTGAAGAAGGCTGGATTGTAGATCTGAACCTAAAGGCAGGAAACCAAAGGAGTAGTCAAGAAGTGGCTTTTTGCTCAGCCAGCCCAATTTCAGGTCTCTGGGTGAAGCCCCAGCAGGGCACAACTAAGTCCATTTTCAGGTTTGGTGGCATCTACTAGTCCAAATACTGCCATACAGAAAAGGTTTATGCACAAGATAAAAACAACATTACCAAACCAACATGTAAATTGCAAAAATAATCCCAACAATTAAAGCAGGATGTACAGTATGTGAGACTCAAGGACCACACATGGTCTGGGAGGTCATGTGGAGTCCCCAAAACAGGTGGGGCAGAGGCCTGTCATTGTGAAGCTTCACAGCAGAAAATCAGAACGTCAAAAATACCCAAAGGCCTTGGATCTCTGGCCCAACCCATTCAGGCAGGGCTTGGAAGAGGCAGCAAGAGCACACAGCCCTAGGCCAGACTTTCTGCAACCACCGAATACTTTTAAACAATTAAAATCAAACATTCCCAGGACAGACCCCCAGCCCAACCCTCTGCTAAATGCAGGGATATAAATTAAAGGATGATGGGCAAAATCTGCCCGTGTGGTTTATCCATCCCCTCTTCTCTCTGCTGAAGGGACGCAGAACAAACCAAAGGGCAGCTTGGGCAGGCTTTCTTCAGGTGGGCACTGGGAAACTCGGAGGGGGTCGGCACTCCATCATTATTTTGTGTGTTTTCTCATATACTGTTTTCCTTCATTTCCTTAATTTTGAGTAAGCCCTGGGGATACATACATAAACATAGGGAATATATAAATGTTGAAAGAAATTGGTAAATAACCTGTACCTAACTTACCCTCTCTTTGTCCACCCGGAGGAACGGCTTCACTGGTGCGTAAGTGCTACAAGAGGCACGGGAGAGAAGAAGCAAGGCATCAACAAATGTGGCGTGAAACAAAGAAGGTTACCTGCGCTCCTCCTACTCCCTTCCAGAAGGAAAGGGTCTGGGGGAAGCAGCTGTCAGAGGTAGCAGGGAGAGAGGGGGCCAGAAGATCTGGACCACTTCAGAAGTGAAACAGGCAAAGGGGGCAGACGCCTTCCCCAGCCAGGATCAGCTGCTTCTGCCCCAGCACAGCAACCAGATACCTAACCCTCACCTGCCCCTCAGGGCATAGGGCCCATCAAGGACGTCAAGAAGTTTGCTCAAAGGAATTCTGAGATAAAATGGGAGGTCTATACATTTTATAAATAAATAAGGTGAGCCCCAAAGCAGCAAAGCCTTCCAGGTGGAAGGACTAGAGGGAACCGGAGTTTATCTGAGCTAGTCAGGCTCTCTCCAACAGACGATCCCCTACGTGAAGGAGAGAAAACTCTGGGTGTCCTTAGTCCAGTGCTTCTCAAATAGTGGGGTGCGCCCCCCTGGGTGTGTGTGGAGTGATGCCAGGAGGGGCATGTGTGACCCTGGGGAACATGCGTGGTCCCTCTCGATTGATTCCCCTGGACGGGGGGTGTTTCACCAGTTGCACACTGCTCCGAGCCCGGAAGATAAGGTGGCCAGGTGGGATGTGGCAGCTGTGTGGGTTCTTGGTCTCGGCGGGCACTGCAGTAGCCATGAACGGCATGGTGAACCTGCTGCTGGACAAGGAGGAGCATCCTCTGCAGCTGGGCGAAAGCTTCAAGCGGCACCCTAAAGCCTCCTTCCACACCATTCGCTGTAAGTGCCCGGCAGAGGTGGCCCTTATGGGCCAGGCTGGTGACCCCAAAACATCGGCTTAAACTGGCCTGGCCCCGTGTCAAAAGAGGGCCCTAAGCACGGTAGCCGATGCCTGCCTAACCAAAAATAGTCTCCACTGAGTTCAGTGTGACTTACTCCCAGGTAAGTGGGTAGAGCAGCCTTCCCCAGCCAATAGTTTGGTTGCAGTTTATAATAAGTAAAATAATAAATATTAACACTAAAATTCCATTGGGGCCCAGATTGGAGAGTTGGGGGGAGAGGGCAAAATATTTACTTCTTCCTAGGGGGCGCATAACAGGAAATAATTGAGAAGCACTGCTTTAGTCTATTAGTACGGCTTGCCAAGCAGTTCTGGGCAGCTTATCAGGGACTTTGCAATATAAGATACCTTAATGCACCATATCGGGACAAACCAGATCTCCAATAACTCATACAATATCTGGACCCATGACCTGGGAGGAAAAACTGGTTTTTGGATTCTTCTTAAAGGGCATCAGTGTTGGTACCACTGGAATCCTGGGGTGGATGCTGCTCAATGGGACACATGCTGATAGAGAAGGCACGACTTGGGGTTCCATAAGAGACACAGAACATGCCAACAGTATCAGGTCTTGCAGGATGGCAGAGAACTGAAGATGGAGAACTCCCTCCAATATGCTGCTCTTGTGCCGGGCAGGGCTTCCTGGGTGACCACTAGTACCATGAATTGCCCCTGGAAGCCTGCAGCGCGTGGCAGGGCAACGATCCAGGCGTGTTTGCTGCTTGGACTGCACACTCTGGGCCAGGTGCAGCTTCCGAGTCACCTTCAAGGGCAGCTCTACATAGAAAGCAATATTCCAAGCCAGAGGCAACTTGGGCAGCATGGGGTACACGCACAAGGTAGCTGAAGCCACTAGGGCTACAGTACCTTAGGTGGAATAACTGCCAGCCAAGGCAGCACTGTGGCAGCTACAGTAAATCAGCTCCCCTTTGGAAAGGGATGAAAAGGGGAGGGGTAGACCCTTCCCCCAAATATCAGGCTCCCCACTCCTCCTCAAATCAACTTCCCTCAGAGATACTTACAATCGGATCTGGCCTGTTGAGAGGGCGCTGGCGATCCACAGCAGGTCCAAGGCTTTGAAGGGCACCAGGACAAAGCTGACATTGGCAGGCAAGTTCTTGGCACTCTCGGGGTACATGAAATGGTGGGTTGTCCTGCTCCCAACATCTGCCTCAAAGCCCACTGTAGGTGCCTGGTTCATTCTGTAGGAGGGAAAAGGATGTTTCTTCACGCCTTGATACTTAAAGGAAGAATAAGGACTCTCCCTCCTCCACGAGGCTGCCCACTTTTTCTGCAGAGGGTCAGGGCTCTTTTTTGTCCCCAAGACCATGCACAGCAATGACATAACACGTCACTAAACGGATCAGGGCTGGGATTTTCCACCTGAGAGGTTTGGCTTTAAAATTTAGCTACCATATTTTTTGGCATATAAAACGCACTTTTTTACCCCCCAAAAGAGGGTGAAAACTTGGGTGTGTCTTATACATTGAATATAGCCCCAGCCACCCCCAACCTTTGGCCTCTGCCTCCCAGCGATTTACAGCAAACAAAATAGAGCCTGTTAAGCCAATCAACTCATTATCAGCTTTTCGACCCTCAGCTGATTTGAGGCTGCAGCCAGGCCGGCCACATGCTAAACTGAAACTGAAACTAGCTGCAAATAGGCAAATTGCTGGGAGGGAGAGGCAGAATTTCTGCTGAATTGGATACAAGGAGGTAAGTCAATAACTCTAAATGTCTGTAGAATGTTCAAATTATTAGACTTATTTTTTAAAGACTGCTTTATTATTATTCTAGACAACAAAATGAAGAAGTTTTTAAAAATAAATGCTTGATCTGAAGAGGCCCAGTGGTATTGTATCTTCTTTTAAATAGCAGACAATAATGTATACTTTCAGAAAGCCACACCAATTTTAACACAATCTGTACAAGTATTGTCTGAAATGTAACAGAGTCCTATTTTATTATTAAGATAAGGCAGCTGAGTTAAACCTTGACTTAGTCATGTTTGGAATAGATCTGTTTAAATAATTGGGAGGAGTTAGTGTGAATACATTTAAGAAAACTTTCTGCATTAATATACTGCCATAATGTACATTTCTCCAATTTTTTGCTATTTCTATGGGTCAGGCACACATACACAGAAATACACAGCAAACAGTGTATAACATCTGTGCTGTTTGCTGGGAGGCAAATTGCTGGGAGGCAGAGGCAGATTTTTTCCCCCTTGTTTTCCTCCCCCAAAACTAAGGTGCGTCTTATACTCCAGTGCATCCTATACACTGAAAAATACGGTATTTGGATAAACCGCATTTCAGATAATCATAGGGAAAATCATTATGCAGACATAATAATTCTGTTTAGAAAGTAAAATTGTACTCTTAGTGCTTGCAGAGAAACAATTTACATTAACTGTATGTACTTAAATACACAAAAACTGAATGCCCTCAATAGTAGAGTCCAATTCCAGTAATTAAAGATCCAAGGAAGGTTTCTAACTAAACATCTTAAAACAAAGTTATTACCATAGACATTCACATGTTTATAATTGTATAAGTACTACATCAGAAGCTGAACATTTATCTTAACACTTTAAGGAGTTTCTGTCACATGAGAAAGGTTGCGGTAGAAGAAATAGAAACTGGAATTAAAACCTGTTGAGAGAAGTATCAACAACTTCAGATATGGTTTGATAACAAAGCGAACAAGAAAGAAACACCTTTTAGAGCAGAAAAAAGGCCAAAAGCCTATTTCCTACTGAATGTATGAAAATACTGTAAACCCCCACAATATAATGTACATATACTCCCAACGTAAATAGGCAGACAAAAAATTGAAATACAGCAGCAAAAGATTATCTTTCTTGATCAAAACATACACAGGAATTATGACTGTAGTCACGGAATAAAAAGATGCCTAGTGCAGAAACATTTTAATTAAAGGGTACATATTGTCAAAGTTATGATTTCCCCACCTATCACATACGGCTATGAAAACTAGCCTTCAGAAAAGTTTGAATAAACATTCAAAGACATGATCCTTCCTTTTTTCATTATTCAGTATTTCAGTATGCACTTCTAATACCAATCATAATCTTTCAAGCATTTAATGTATATCCGTTCATATTCATATTTTTCCCAATCCTTCAATCCTTATAATTGTACAATTAATACTCATATTTTCATTAAAATATATCCTTTCTTTGTCTAAGCTCAAATTATTTAATTATAGCTTTTCACTGGAAAAAGAAACAATCATGTCTTTGAATGTTAGAGTGATAGGGAAAGTGGGGAAAGGGCTAAAATAGAGGTAGAAGTAAGAGGGGAATAATAGTAAAACAGATACTAAAATGTTACAATGTATGGAAGAACTATGAGAAGGTTTAGAATTGAAGGTTGATAGCAAAAATTATGTGTTAGTGAAATTAAAAATGAAAATGAAATGTAATTATTAGGAATAATACTGTTATGTTTGTTTATATTGAAATGTATGATACCCAGGTATCACATCATTCACGCAATGAGATGTGTAAAAATAAAAAATAAAAAAACTTTTTACACGCACAAAAAATAGAATAAATAGGATGCTTAGTAAATGATTGTCAGGGACTAAAAGAACTGTCTGATGTCCTCTTGGTTGTTTAGAACAGTGGTCCCCAACCCCCGGGCCACGGACCGGTCCCGGTCCGTGGATCAATTAGTACCGGGCCGCACAAGAAATAATTAAATATTTCCTTTTTATGTATTATCTGAGTCTGAACAATCTTTTATTTTGAAAAACCTTTTATTTTGAGAAATTACCGGATTCTCTCGGTTATGTCTTGTGCACCAACGTTGAACCCACAAGCGAGCAAAATGAGTAAGCCCTTAACGCGCGCCTGTTTGAGCTTTCTCTTATACACGTATCTGTATCTTATTTTGGCGGGATGTTTAAACGTTACCATAGTGACCAGAGTCAGAGAGCATTAGGGCAGTGGTCAAGAGGAGAGGAGTAGAGCTTGTGAGTCTTAGCGGGCACACAAATATGCAGAAGCCTTATCTGACGGTTCAACCTCCTCCCCCCCCTGGGCTGCAGTAAAATTTTCAAGCCCGTGGAGCAAAAAAGGTTGGGGACCACTGCTCTAGAGCCTCCATCAGACCCTTCCAGAATTGGGTGGTGAACTGAGCCCCTCGGTCTGACACGACCCTATCCGGCAGGCCGTGTAACTGGAAGACATGCTGTATAAACATGCGGGCGGTGGAGCGAGCTGGCAGTAACCCTCGACGGGATGAAGTGCGCCATCTTCGTCAGCATGTCCACCACCACGAACGTGGTTGTGAAGCCAGCGGATGGGGGCAAGTCCATCAGGAAGTCCATGGAAACGGCCCCCCAGGGTCTCTTCGGTGTTGGCGGGGGCTGCATCAGGCCCGGAGGCGCTCCAGTGACTGACTTGGCCTGGCAACAGCGGACGCATGAGGTCACATATGACTGGACATTATGCTGGAGTCTAGGCCACCAGAAAGTCAGAGACACTAGGTGCAGAGTTTTCAACAGGCCGAAATGTCCTGCTGCGGGGTTGTCATGACATTGGTTCAGAATTCAGAGTGGCCCGGCGGGAACATAGATTTTGTCCCGGAAACGGAGCAGGTCGTCCGAAAAAGTCCAAGGGGACTCAGGCCCTATCTCCTGCCTCTGTTGTGCCATGTATCCATCCTGCCGCTGTGCCTCCTTAATCTGTCTTCGGAGATCCACAGGAGTCTGGACAGCCGCGAAGGACTCGACAGGCAGGATTGTCTGAGGCAGCAGTGGATTCTGGGTGTGGGCGTATTCTGGTTTGTGGTATAGGGGATCCGCCTGTTGGTTACACCCACTTGGGATATACATGATCTGGAAATTGAAGGGGGAGAAGAAAAAGGACCATCGGATCTGCCTTTGATTCAGCTTCCTGCCGGTTTGTAGGAATTCGAGTTTTTTATGGTCCGTCCGCACTTCTAATTGGTGTCGGGCCTCCTCGAGGTGGTGCCTCCAGGTCTCAAATGTGGTCTTGATGGCCAACAACTCTTTTTCCCAAATGGTGTAATTGTGTTCGGACTGATTGAGTTTTCGGGAATAGTAAGCGCACGGAAACAGAGGACCGGCATCCTGTCAAGTCTGGAGAAGCATGGCTCCGATGGCAATATCTGATGCGTCCGCCTCCACCATGAACGGATGATGAGGGTCTGCGTGCTTAAGGATCGGCTCCTTCATGAAGACATCCTTTAAGGCCTGGAACGCCTGTTGTTGAGGAGCACCCCACCAGAAGGGGACTTTCTTCTGCAAGAGCCGTGGGAGGGGTGCAGTTAGAGTGGCGAACCCCGGAATGAAGGTCCAGTAATAGTTTGCGAACCCCAAGAGTCACTGGACAACTTTCACCCGTGAAGAGGTTGCCATGTCTTCAAGGCCTCGACTTTGCCACGATCCATCACTATGCCTTCTGGAGAAATGCGATGAGCCAAGAAGTCAATGGTGGCCTGGAAGAATTGGCATTTCTCCAGTTTGGCATAGAGATGGTGTTCTCGCAGATGTTGCAGGACCTGGCGGAGATTTTGGATGTGACTGCTCCGGGATGAGGAGTAGATCAGGATGTCATTGAGATAAACCACGACAAACTGGTCCAAGAAATCCCTGAAAATATCATTCATGAAATGATGGAATATCGCTGGAGCGTTGGTTAATCTGAATGGCATGACTGTATAGTCGAAGTGGCCATACCAAGCCCCGAACGCTGTCTTCCACTCATCACCCTCACGAATGTGCCCCAGGTTGTATACGCCTTGCAGGTCCAACTTTGTGAACATGGTCACCAATCGGAGCCTTTCCATGAGCTCAGGGATGAGGGGCAAAGGGTACCGGTTGCGCACTGTGATGGCCTTATAATAACAATAACAATAACAAAAGAGTTGGAAGGGACCTTGGAGGTCTTCTAGTCCAACTTTCTGCTTGGGCAGGAGTTCCTACACTACTTCGGACAAATGGTTATCCAGTATCTTCTTAAAAACTTCCAGTGTTGGAGCATTCACAACTTCTGGAGGCAAGCTGTTCCA
>JANHGD010003686.1:125179-143942 GCA_027560375.1 Imantodes cenchoa | reverse complement strand
GTTGGATAACCATTTGTCTGAGGTAGTGTAGGGTTTCCTGCTTAGGCAGGGGGTTGGACTAGAAGACCTCCAAGGTCGCTTCCAACTCTGTTGTTGTTGTTGTTGTTATTATTATCATTATTATTAATAGGCTAATTAAGTACACTTTATTAAATACTTCCACTTTCTGCTATATTAAAATTGAAGAATTTGGTGACAACTTTTGGAGGGATTCTAGAAACTGTATCCAAGGTTTTCAGGGCTCTTAGCTGGTATATTCCTGCAGTAAACCTACTTTAAAGAGACAAACTGGTATTCTCAAGATTTTTAATGGGAAGATTGTTTTCCTGTCCAAAAGATCCCCAGGATTGTATATACTTTTTTTTAATATACAAAAAAAGCTCATATTTAAAACAAACTGGAGAGCAATTTAATCCAAGTTTATGTCTTCATTATAGCACAGGGAAATATTAAAGCTAGGGAAATATTGGATCACTATGATCTCCTTAGGACAAATGAAATGTTGCCACATGTGTGCATCAATCGAATTTACTATGTTTGTTGATAAACTTCATTAGACGTTAAACAATGAAGTAAAAACAATCTCTCAGATAGCCCCAGACCTTTTAGATAAAAAAAAAAAGTTGGTTGTTCCAAATATATAGTGAAGCCATAGTGTGATCTCTAAATAGAAATGCAGGACATACATATATATCAGAATAAATTAGAAAAGGGTATTCAATGATCTACATAGTATGTGTCAATAACTTAGCCACATTTAATACGCTTCAATTACCAAACATTCTCAGAAGCTCCACATAGTGTACATTACAGTAGTCGAAAACAGGGGTTCCCAACTTATGGGTGCGGTCAACTAGTGGGTTGTGAGGGGCTTGCAATTGGGCCATGTAAATGGCCTGCAAGTGCGTACACACACACATTCTCCCTTGCGTTAGGAGTGGGCAAGCACGTGCACATTTACATGAGCATCAGGCACATGTGCTTGCCAGCCACTTGCACGTATTATCTCCTCCCCCCGCTGGTTCCCAAAGTTGGAAATGTTGGGGAACTCTGGTCTAAAACAAAGTGCTCAAATTCATCTTATGCAGAAAAATGCACAAGTGAAGTTCTAATTGAATAAGCCAACTTATTCAATTGTGTTTCCACCTGAAACCTGAAAAAAGACATAGTTGCTTTAAAGGACTGATACATTCATATCTGTGTTGTCCAAATCGCTTCCTCCAAACCATTACTGAAGCACGCATAGCCCTAGTCTGGGTTCTCTACCTCTGTGTTATGCCCCATTCTTCCAGTGGTCAGGAAGTAACGGCCCAACTTTTCTCTTCTAGTGACTGGAGAAAGGAGTATGTGGGAACACTTTTGGCGCGGGAAGAGACTGCTAGCTGCTTAAGGGAGAAAGTCTCTTTCTTCTAAATACAGCTAACCCCCCCCCCTTTTTCTTTCTTCTTTTTCCAAATTTAGTGGGATATTGATATGCCTATGAGGAAAGGGTTTTGTCCAGTATAGTAGGCAGCTGGACAGAAAGTGTCACCAAGGATTTCTTTCATTCTGGGCTTTGTTTTTACAAACTATTTACAGCTATTTCAGGTTCATTCTATCACCACTCCACGTACTTTTGGAGAACTGTGGATATAAGATGTGTAGAGTTAGTGCAATTAAATTTGTTTAAATATATTTGAAAATGCCCTGATCTAAAAACCTGCAATGCTTTGTATAGAATTGTTCATATTATTACACTGATCATATTAAAAGTGTTGCCCTTTCTTCACCAATATTTCTGTCCTGAAAAAGGTTGGGGAGGGGGGATACTTAAAAATGTATTGTCATAACATCTTTGAAGGTAGCCAACTAAAGCTGCCTTTAATTAATGTCCTTTGAAGCATTTACCATTTCTATTATATTCATCCCATTCTATCAAAAAATTAAAACATGTCTGAATTTTTCCCATTATAGTCTGTGGATGGGTTTTCCCCCCCAAATCAAATTTCATAGCAACTCAGATCAAATCAGGTTGCTCTCAAATCTCAGAACACAAACTTGAATCGAATCATGCCTGTTGTGAATCCCTCAATCTCCAAGTCATATTAAATCAGAGATGAAGTCAACAGGCCTCCTAAAAAGTTGAGACATTTCCTTTTTTAGGACAGATCACCCTCATAGACTTACACGTTGTTTGCTAATTTAGGAATAATACTTAAATCATGTAGATAAAATTATGTAAATAACCATCTTTATTACCCTGCATTGTTTGAAAAATCTTAAAACGCTGCTTAACCCCAAACACTAATGGGTGTCAAAATGGGGGGGGAGGGGGGGAATGTGAATTCTCAATTTTTATGTAAATTAGCCATCCATGGTCTCCACGTACAATGTTTTTCCTCCTCCTCACTTCTCACCGTTTCTTCAGGTTTTGTCAAGGGGAGAGATGGGAATCCTTTTATATAATCCTACAACCCATACAGCTTAAGGCAGCATCATTAATGGTGGAAGATGTTGTTATATTTCACAACTAAAGCCAGTTTCCTTACCACTGATGTTTTCTTGATACCTACTTAGTCTGTCATTCTCAGTAGGATTTCTTCAGCCTCCTTTCTAGAACAATCTCAAGTTTTATGTATGTATCCAAGGTATCCTCAATGTACATATGCACATTTCTTAGATTACTCTAATGCCTATGCACATTAAAAGTTCCCTTCAGTGTGCTGCTGTTTACTGCCTTTTTAAGTCGGAACACATTCTTTTCAGTTTCTAATATTCTTTAGACTGGTCTTTCATCAAAACACAATGTTTAAGCATATTTACTTGAATGTGTAAAGTTCTCTTAACTCCTGCTGTGAACAAAGTGCTCCCCAATCCTTTTAATGGTGAAGACTGTTTGTGCAGCCTATACAGCACATTCCCATTCAATTCATTCTACTACTGTAGATATAACTGAAGGTATAAAGCTATGAGGCTTTGGGCCAGGATTCAACTTTGAGGAATTACATTATATTTCAGCCTTGATTATCACATTATTGTATTAGTGCACAATAATATGCACTATTTTTGTATTTCTTGGTTTTGCTTTTTTTTTAGTAATGCCACTTGTCTGAGTTGAACAACTATATAAATAAATAAAATTTGAATATGAAGTCCAAGAAACTAGGACTCCTTGAACAAGGAAAACAAGTATTTGAGTCTCTTCGAATAACCACGACTTTGCTTTCAGATGAAAAACTTTCCTTTTATCCAAAAGTATACAAAGGCAAAAAGGGAAATCGAAGAAGTGTTCTTACAAGTATGAAAGTACACTTCCATATTGAATTAGTGTTCTGAGCCTGCTGTATACAAGGAACTTAGCAGCATATTTTAACAACTCTACCCTTCCCCTAAAAAGAAATCTGGAGTCTAAAACATTTGTTTAGTTAAAGAAAATGTCTTCCATATAATCCATGCTAGTTTGAACTCTTTAAAATAAGCAGTAAAGACAATATTTGGAGATCATGTCAAATGTCCAATTTATTATTTTTTATAACTTGAAACTGGAACAAACGTTGTTTTGAATGAGTGTACAAATGAAATGGTAGACACATGCTGAACTCAACAATATGACAGTAAGGGGAGAAAAGAGGCCAAAAGTCTTGTACAGAGAATAAAAGGAACAATAAATATTTTACTAAGTGATATTGAAATGACATCCTGCCATCTCAGCATTTGTATCCATAATAGAAAATGTGCTCGTTTTTTTTTAAATGGAGCACAAATACCAAGCAATAATAAATAGTTCCAAACTTGTTGTAAAAGACAAAACCTCCAAGTAAACAACAAAAGCTCATACAATAAGAAATAGAAAAAGGTAATAAAAATAGTTTACTTGCTGGTACAAATGCAAACAACTGAAATCAACAATACTTTGCTTTGCAATTCTAAAATACAAAGAGCACCATAAAATGGGTATGCCTGTGAAAATAAAACCTTGGACTGTGATCAGGACTAGGATGAAATGCTGAAGTCATGGCAGTATTCAAAAAGTACAACTTATTTTTTATTTTACCTCCTTTAATTTAAAAAAGGCACCCCAAAATGCTCTGTGAACAAGTGTGGGTCAGGCTTGAAATACGAAATAATTTTGACTTAAACAAAAAAAAAAATTTCAGTTGTAACAGCAGAGATAACTAGGATATGCCTATAACATTGTGCCTTGTAAAACTGGAATTCTAAAAGCAGAAAAGGAGTCGTCCTGATAGTTTCACTGAATATAACATTTGTGCTTTAGAATACCACATACTGTATTCTCAGGTATTCAAATCACAACTGCTGGTGGTTCAGAATTGAGTTCATCTACAATGAAAAAGCGCCTAACTGACAGATCTTTAATTCAATTGATTACAGAATAAGGTGAAACTAGCATCTTGGAATAAAAATTATATTCCTGAATTTTGACCAAAAGTATTCCAGAAGAATTCACCGACCATATCCCAATTAAGAAAAAGTCAAATGCATAAAATACTGTGGAATATGCCTTTAAGAAGTTAAATTTATTATCTTCTATTTGAAGTTCATTAGAGATACATCCAGTGAACTGTCTTTCCACAATGGATTTTTCTTCCAGCATTATTTTATGAAAGAGATGGAATAGGTTAGATGCATCTTCTTTTCCTGACCGTAGCATTTCTTGAAGAGTGTTACATTTGGACATTTTACACTGAGAACGAGAACCTCACCTGTTTGTTATTGTTCACTGCCCCTAATTTTAGCAAAAGATGTTCTTGGGGATGGAAGAAATTGGGGAAAGGATAAGACTACTGGGAAAGGAGAATTAATAAAACTCTTATCTTTCCATCAGTAGTATCTCTCCACTGCACAAAAAACATCCCATGGTCAGGAAAAGCCCTCTTCGTAACTGACGCATCTTAGATCTAAATCTGTGTTTTGTTTTTGTGATCAGTTTCTTTCAATGATTATTTTTTCCATAACATTATCAGAACTTTCTTAGGTAAAGTTATCAGTAGCTTTTTCATCAGACTTCAGCAATTTCTCCCGGCCTTACTCCACCCAAATAAAATAAAAGATGGAGGGAAAAAATAACTTAGTCAATAAAATAAGTACAGAATTTCATCCTAGTCCTTCAAATATTTGTAAAATTTATGGAATGTACAATTAGGAGTCAACAGTAGCAGCAAAGCAGACAAAAGAACATAGACTGGCAAAACCTGTACAATGGTCCCTTTCTTACAGAAAGGGGGGGGGGAGTAGGATGCGCCTGGACCAATTTTTACTCCACTGCAATTCACAGTTGTACTCAACAGAATGCTGCTCTTTCTTCTTTTTTACCTTTTAAAATGACTTCACCTGAAAGCTGTGAAGAGAATAGGGTAGAAGGTGGAAATAAACAGGTACCCTGATCCCATAAAGTCTCCAGATCAGGCACCTCTGAAGGAAGAAGGCTTTACATAGTAGAAAACCTTGCACTGTTGGGTAAGTTGAGGTCTGGTTACGCATTCCCTTAACCCACAGTTGACAGACTACTACCATCTGTTCAATGATGAGAGAAGGATAGCATACAGACCATTTCATCCCTCAGGAGATGCAGTGCCATCTAATTCAGTATCGCTGGATACCTTAAACACACATATATGTTTTATGGAACGTAGCTAGAAAAGTTTACATTTGCTAGGAAAAAGTCACCTCCCTTTGGGGTGAGGGGGATTGTGGAATGTTAAGTCAAACAAGTTCACAAAAATGAAATTTCTTCTAACAGCAGACAACAGCCAACCACCTAGTTCAACTATACCTGGGAAGGCCTTGATACAAGGGGTCCAGGCAGCTTCAAAGTTATTACTGCCTTGAAGGAACAAGCAGTTTTTTTGTAGGCCATTTCTGACAGAAAAAATATTTATATATATATATTTATATATATATACATATATATATATACACATGCACACAACTAAAATAGTGAACAAAAAAATTTAAATGAAACAAAATTTAATACCCCTATCGCACCCTCCAATAATTAAAAATAATAATTGTTTTTTTCTTTTACCCACAGGTTGTCAAACAACCGTTTTACTTTACCTTCTTCTGTACAATAAGGTCTTGACATACAATTTTTTTTTACTATTTTATCCTGCCAAATTAAAAAAATATATTATGGCAGCCTGTTTGTTTGTTTTTATTTTTATTTCCAAATTCACTAACAAAAAAGTACATTAAATCCCTTTAAAAGGACAAGCGTACAGTTAAAAAATTACAAGTTCCAGTAAAAATACAGCAAGTGCCTACATTATATGAATCAACCAATATCAATATTCATTCCAGAAGAAGAGGGAAGGGAGAAGGTGGGGAAGGGAAGAAGAGATAAAAATAGGTACAAGTCAGAAATGTGATTTTTTTTTTTTAAATCTGCAAAGCAATAACAATATTAAGCATTTTTTTCTACGTACTTTTTCTACATGGTGTAGCAGTCACCTTTTAATCCCCAAATACAAGTTTCTATACATTTTTTCTTGAAATAAAAATTCAACACCCAAGGCAGAAAAAAAAATACTAAAACTCAGACTTTACAGTTACAGTGACAAGAACAAATTTTATAGACCCACCATTTAAATTTTACTGCAACATTTTCAAGGAAAAAAGAGAAAAGTTTTTTTTTTCTTTCTGGTTTTGTAAAATGCCCAGGCATTCTCCATTATTACAAATACTGGTCCACTTTTACAGTAATCAAGAAATTTTAATATATATAATATATACTAAAACCCCGTCACCAAAAGAAAACAATATACACATGGCCATTATGGCATTTTTAATAACCTATTAAGCAAACTTTGAAAAAAAAAAAGATTGCTCAAACACACATACACACATTTTTTACCCTTGTATGTATTCAATACTGTAAACGTATTTTAAGACAGAGTGCACTAAATTTAAATTTTTAAAAAATTAGCCGTTGTTCCTGAATTATTTTTCATTCAATGATAACAACTTGCAATTTGTGTCATTTGAGTTTTAATTCAGCAGTAAATCATTTCCATTCCATTTCCTAAGCAGCGTTGTCCTGAAAAAAAAGAGAAAGGCTGAGAATAATTCAGCAAATGGATGTCCGAAGTTGTGCTGGATATACATCTTCATTTGATTGGGTCTTATGGCAGTTTCATGTCCACTATCTTCAACCAGGCTTTTTTTTAAAAAATGTAAATGTGGCTCTTTGTTTTTTCATCTAAAGAACATACCTTTCTTGTTCTATCTTTTCTGAAAAGTCTTTTCATTTCACAAAAATTGTTTGCATGTGTCTCAAGAGACTGAAATAGGAAGATCAGTTTTCAAGGCACTCACATCAAATTGAAATGGCAGTAAAAAAACTGTCCAATAAATTATTATTAGTTTTTTATAGTGCCAGTATTGTGAATGCCATGCTTAGCAACACTGACACTTAATCTCAGATGTCCCCCTTTAATAGTTCACCCATCTCTGGGCCAAGCAAAGACAAAAATGCAGTAATTTCTTGTTTAGAAGCCACTGGTCTTCAATGCAAACAAATAAACAAACAAAAAAAAAGCTTTAAAGTGCGGGTCAACAGAATCAAAATGTAAATTTTATAATAATGTATACTAACTATATCAGGAGCTTTCAAATTATTACCTAGGAAGTCTTAGGTTAGGAAGATTTGTATACGGATATGTGTGTTCACATGTGTTTTGTTTTTCCTTCCATCCAATATGTCAATTTCTGGAGACTGCCTGCAAGTTTTCTTGGCAAAGTTTCTCATAAGTGGTTTGCCACTGTCTCCTTCCTACGGTTGAGAGAACGTGACTAGTCGAGATAACTTAGCCGGCTTTGTGTCTAAAGCATGACTAGAACTCCCAGTCTCTCCTGATTTCTAGCCTGATGACTTAACCACTACATCAAAAAGCACACAAACATATACAAACAGATAAAGATTGACATTTCAGCTGAGGGCACCTGTTCTGATCTGAAAGGCTAAAAGAACAGCAAAGAATTAGAGCTATAATAACTCGCAAAAAGTATTATATGTCAGGATGAAAGGATCTTTGTAAATGAGGGAAAGCATATTGTTCCACGTCTGATCAATTAACATGTGAGTTAAAGAAATTAGGCTTTGCTTTCAGTCAAAATACTCAAGTTGAGGAGAAGAAAATGAAGAGCCTCTATCTCTTCTAGCCACTGTCCATGCTTCCCTCAGAAGAACCATGGAACTAGAAACAGAAAAGCAAAGCAAGTGAATAAGCACTACAGTATATTTTCTTCTTCAAATCAATGTTATTTACCAAATGAAGGTTCCGAATTAAAAAGGTTTTCAATAAAATATTCAAACAGAAGTAACAACGAAGCGATTAGTGACTTCAGTAATTCAGGGAACATTTCAGCAACTCCCAGTGAAAGAAACTCTATTCACCATTTACAATTTAATTGCAAAAAAGATTTAATATATATGAAGAATCTCCAATAACTATGCAATGTGTAAAATGGGACTGAAATGTTTGTGGCAAAACAAATGTACAAAAACACTGTATTTTTTTTAAAATGCTAAATTAAAAAATGCATAAGCCCAAAACATCTTACTTAGAATGGCAGAGTTCTTAAGGAAGTTTTAATTTCAGACATTAAGAAGAGCTTTGTATAACTATATAAATTCAGAATTTATAAAGAAATTGTATTTTACATTTTGCTTTAAAGGACTCAGATCTGCAATTTCAAACTCAAGAGTTTTGTTAAATCAAGCACCTTTCATTTAGTACCATTTGAAAGGCTGCAAAATTTAAAACCTTCCTAACAAATTTAATTCTTACAAGTTGTCTTAATGACACCCACCTAAAAGACTGGTTGTTGACCTATTTTCCTCACAATAACATAACTGTGCATTATATGAGAATGTTAATGAAAAAATGCCTCATCAGTTCAGTTGGTCCTTATATAATAGTTGCCGTACCTAATATGTCTATCATTGTTGGGTATGAACTTACTACTAAGGTCCAATGAAAAGGTTGACTATCAGACTTAAGTTTTCTTAAGAAACATTTTGATTAAATGACCATAGCAACAATAAAAGCATTGCTGTATTTAATGTAAAGTTGCTGGCCACATAAGCCAGTGCAAATATACCTGTCGGCAAATCAAAAGTTAAACTTTCACTATTTTGGGGAGCAACATTTGCCTTGTGTCCACTACCGTTTTGAACTAGTTTTAAAAACTATGAAGATTGTCTAAAGAGTTGCATCATGTTTTATGCAACCATACAAGAGCAATTTTTTAAAAGAAAACGCTGTTTACATTCTAATCTCAGGGTCTAATATTCTTACAAGTGTTCCCATGAGTGTTTAACTGTGATGATTAGCAGCCTTATGTATTGGCTTCAGCATGCCATTAGTTAGAAATCTCTACAAGCTGACTACAAATCACTAGCAATATAGGAGCCTGCCAGGTACTTGAAAATCTCTGCTTCTGAATCTCCGGCAAGCAGCCAAAACAGGAAGCCTTTGGTGAACTACCATATGTGGCTGGTAGGCTGTTTCTAAGGCAACTATTAGGGTGTTAGATGTTATGCTAGTTGGTATCTGCTAAATACTGGGCAAAGTTAGGGGGACATATAATCTTACTGTTTATTCAGTTGTTCTTTTAAGTTGGCCATTTCAAAGGAAGATAAACTTTAAATATGAGCCCAATTTAAGCATTATCTTAGGAGCCTGAGGAAGGCTTCAGTTGATTTCACAAGAACTCTGTAGATTCTCATGTAAATCACAGGCATTGCATGTGATGAAAATACATATATGTAAAGGCACCTTTCAAATCTGTTCATCAGGGTTCCAGAATCATAAATTGATCCTGCCTGAACAGAGAATGTTCAAGAAGTGTTTCCATAACTTACAGAGAGTAGAACAGGCATGAGAACACCAGCCATGGCCCTGCTTATTCTCCATACAATTATAGCAACGTGGAGGATAATGGCAGAAGAAAAATTAAAGGATCCAACAAGGAAGCTGGAAATGTCTGTGTAATTTACAGAAATATTGGGAATTGAGTTTGGAGATATATTTATTTATTCATTCAATTAGTCATTCATTCAATTTGTATAGCTGCCCATCTCAAACCAGTGACTCTGGATGATGAAGTTCTTGGAACAGTAACTGAAGCAGGCAAAATTGCCATATTTCAAACAGATAAAGAACTGTTCCTAAGATTAAACCAAAGGGTAATATTACATTCATGTTCTGGAGATGTATGTTTTGAAATCAGTGTTGTCATATTCTTCTGTTTTTCCTACACCCAGGGTTTCAGAGTGATCTAATGACACTGGCAGTCCCTTATTATCACATTAACTATACCTTGCCTTAACATACATTCCAAATATGATTCTCTTCAATTAGAGAAAAAAAGTAATAAATTAAATCACATAAGAAGAGTCATATTGAAAAATCCTGACTAGACCTGCTCTCTGTGTAATTTACAGAATTCTTACAGAGTGCAACTAGATAGCATTGGGAATTCCATTTTTAAGACATGAACCTCTTATGTTCCACAGCAACTGGTGTTTTGAAGCGTAACATCTTTGATTCAGGAAATAATGTAAGGCCATCGTGTCTACTAGTTATGGATAAAGAAATCGTACACCAAATAGCTAAACCATTTGGCATAAAAATTGGAAGGGAGGCAAAATCATTATAGTGTGCAACAGCAGATTTAATTTATACTGAATCTCACAACATTCAACTTTACCGGATAATCCTGATTCTAATAACTGAAAGAAAAGCTTCTCTACAGTAGTCATAATTTAATACGTGTTTGTTTTCTCCCAAGCTACTTGTTTTTATCTAAGCTAAAAAGTCCCAGATGTAATGTTTCCTCACAAAGCAATTGCTCTTGCCTCTTGATAAATTCGTTGCCTTTCATGCATATTTTCCAGTATGGGGTTGTTGGGTTTTTTTGAGATGCTGTGGCCAGAAACATAGAGAGATATCTGAGTGTGATTACATCATGAATATAACTATTGTATATATTTTTATAAAGGTATTACAGTATCCCAACTTTTATTTATTTTTATTCCTTTCTTAATAATCCCTACTATGGAGTAACACTTTTGCTGCTGTTGTTTTTATAAGAACTGTACACTGCTTCAATGTTATCTTTAAGCTAACTATTGCTATTTGTAAAATCCATTTTTGGGTGTATCTGTGTCAGCTAGACCTCATAAAAACAGTCATGAAATTAGGAATAAAAAGTACATGGTAATATACTTTTTATTCTGAACTGCAATGACCTTCTTAATGCCCAGTTATGCAGTTTGAAAAGAGCTCTATTAGAGCTCTTTGCAATCTGTTGTTTTAACCACCTAAAAAATGAAATGTCATCGGCAAAGTGGCCACTAGCCACTGAATAAGTTTAAAAATACTGGTCCCAAAAACTAATCCTTGGGGAAAGGGATTTCTATTTGTGATTGATATGGTTTATTCCTGGGATTTTTTCTTTATTCGGTTACTAGCATGCCATATTACGCATCAAGTGAAATATCTAGTTTTCCAGTGACATTGGTACACTATAAAATTATGTTTACTATCCGTCTTGTTTAAAGTACATGCTTTTATAATAGCTAATTAGCTGGCATCCATTTTTTTGCATTAAAGGCTGCAAAGTGTTAAAATTGTGTGGAATTTCCTTTCAAAGGAATATTAGAATAAACTAGAGAAAAGGGATTAACCTATTTTATAATTAAATAATACTTATTTAATCAGGACAACATTTAGTAAATGTTCGTAGTATGATAATGATTTAAGATTTAGAGCAGCAGTCTTTAATTGATTAATCAGTTTTCAACAGCATATTCACAAGGTTTAACAGGGCTTACTCTCAGAACAATATTCTGAGCATACAGTACAATTGTACCATAAGTAAATAAAGAACTCTCTTATTAATTGGGCAACATTTTTTTAGTCAACTAATATAATTATAAAATGCTAATAGTAAACATCACATAAAAAAAGCATTTTTCCTCCAACTATTAAAACAGGCTGCCTGATAGCTAGTTAATTTGTCCAGTTTGGAATTGTCAAACACATGAAGAACACTTTGCAGAATTTCAGAAATGGATGTTTCCCACCCCAACCTGAGGATGTAAAAAAAAAAAAATGACTGGGAACTTTTTGCACACAGAGCGTGCATTATGCACCCCTTCATTTCACACACGTGGAATGACTCCTCTAAAATAAACACCTACTGCAACGTATTTTGAAACAAAAATATACCTTTTTCTTCAGAGATTTTGTTTACTCCTAAGCAAATGTATGCAGATTTAACTTGATTTGATAGTTTTTCAATGAATGGCCTAATCAAAATATCATTTTACTCACATTGTGTATGCATTTCTTGATGCACACATATACTCACACAAGTTTACTAATTAAACTACTCTTCAGTTAAAACACTGACTTAGTCTTTTGCCGCATATTGGTATGGAATGGTCAGTTAGTGTAAATGTACATATTCAGGTTATCAAGTGAAAGATACCATGTGCATAATGTGTAATGTGAAGAAGGACAAGTGGCATGCCTGCAAAATAAAATTTTAAAAGATCAAGCTTTTCTTTCTGTTTTGCTTCCTAAGATTGACAATGAAGCTCTCAGGACTCTGGGTTTCTCATTTAATGAACAGAAATGGCAGGGGGAAATGGATAAGGCATTTAAACAAATTCCCTAAAAATAATGCACAAATTTTGCTATTGCTTTTATTATAGCTGCCTTTAGAAAATTTGGTGCCCGTTTTTTTTTTATTTCTCAAAATGTTTATTTTAGAATCTGTTAAAAATAATATTTTAAATAAAGGCCTCTATTTTAAGTGGCATCATCAGTGCTAATTTTTAAATCCAAATCCAAAAGAAAGTGCTAAAATTTTAAGATTGTTATCCGCGACACTATTTAATATTTCCTAATTCTCAAATGATTTTTTTTTATTTTTAAAGGACAACAAAAAAAAACATAAAATGTTGGCTTCTTCACAAGAAATTACACATACTCAGCGTAAGATTCAACAAAGCAGCGGCCCTCTAAAATTATAATTTAAATTGATATGCATCTCCCCTTGTAATGCAAAGAATCTCAGGTTACTATTGGGGAAAACTAGAATGGGATACCCAACAAAATTTTAAAGGAAACCTAAAATAAAAAAAGTATTAAAAAAGTACCTGCACATGCCAAAACATAAACAAAAAACCCAATAAATACAGAAATTATTGCACAGTTAAAAGGCTTCACAATTTTTACTGCCTTAACCAATCCTCAGGTTTAATAGAACTTTGTAGACACAGGTTATATTTAAGTGCCAAATTCTGGCACCTGCCATAGTTACACTAAGATATGTTTATGGAGGCAAGTTAGGTCAGCTTTTCTCAATTGGCAATAGTTAAACTGTACAACTTAAATGTTACCTAGACCCCTGCATTTAACCCAGTTGGGGGTGGGGGGCTTAACTTCTTTCTGCCTGCTCAATTTTTACATCATTTGTCAGCAAGTGTTCGCCATGCCACTTTTTCATGTGTTTCTCCAGGGTGCTGTAAACACTGAAGGGCATCTGGCAAATGTCGCAGCGGTAGACCTCCTTCCCTAGCTGGCCATGCGTTTTCATATGACGTGTCAGCTTACTGCTCTGGGCACATGCATAGTTGCAGAGCTCACATTTGTAAGGCCGCTCTCCTGTGTGGCTCCGGCGATGCACCGTTAAGTTACTGCAGTTCTTAAAGACCTTGCCACAGTATTCACACGTGTCACTCCGCCGTCCTTCCTTTGAACTGGGTCGACCAGGACCGGGTCCGCTGATATGAGGGGTGCTGCCTCCGCTCGCCGTCCCACTGCGCCCTGAGAGACCACCATCCAGCATATCACCTGGTGGAGTAGAGAAACGCAGGCTTCCGTTCTCTGAGGAATGCTCAGAAGAAGTTGCAAAGGGGGATTGTCGGGAGTCTGTGAATCCTAGAAATGGATCCTTCATGAAGTGCCTTGATGCTGCGTATCCTACCAGCCACTGAGAGTAAACATTTTCAGAAGGTATTATTGTTGCTGGTGGCAAGTCCAAATCTTTTTCTATCTTTATTCTTTTGGAGGAATTGTTTAAATTGGGACTTGTGATAGGGGTAGGCTTGCGAGGGAATAGCCCTGGGAAGGGTTCACCTGGCCCAAAGTTTCTCCCATTCACTGTCCCTTCCTCAGTGCGGTCAAGTTCTCCAGCTACTGAGTCTTCATCACCTGTGTCTCTCTGACAAAGGTCTCGAGGACAAAGATCTCGCTGATCCGAAGACCTTTTCATGTAGCCACCTCTTTTCTGCTTTTCAGCCAGCATGTCACTGTATTGCTGGATAGTACCGAGGCTTACATTCTCTATCACTTTTCCTAAGACAAGGGATTTTTCATCCGGCAGCGATTTGGAACCATTCTCTCGGTTACGGCTCAGTTCTGAATCCATGCTAAAGCTTGACTCAGGTCGACTTTCGTTTTCCAGCTCCTCTTCCTCCTCCTCTTCCTCCTCCTCTTCCTCATTGTCATGGCCTAAAGAAGGATCACTCTCATTCCTGAAATCTGCCTCGCTAGACTTTAGTCCCTCTCCAGTAAGTTCACTTGTGCCAGGCTCTGGGGAACTTGTAGCAGATAATCCATCATCAGACCTCCCTGTCATGGATCCAGCTTTGTGCATATGTGTTTTCATATGGCGTTTTAATTTGCTGGCTTGGGAACAAGCATGGTCACAGAGTTGGCATTTATAGGGCTTCTCTCCCGTGTGACTGCGCCGGTGGACAATGAGATTGCTCTGAAACTTGAAGGTTTTTCCACAAAATTCACAGGACTTACTCTTTGCCTGAGGCTGAGGAGGCGTAGTGCTGCTTGGAGGCATTGGTGGCAATGGAGGGGTGTTCAGAAAAGGAGATTTAGGGCTTGGCTGGAAAGGATTCAATAAGCGATGCATAGGGTTGCTGCGACTAGGCGAGACTGGTGGTGGGGTGGCATTGTTTCCTGCCAGTTCTCGAAGCCTTCTGGAGAAATCCATCGCTGGTGACTCAATTGCCATGGGGTTTAAACGCATGACTCTGTCAAAGGCACTAGGATGCTGGGCAACTAACCCCATTTCTTCGGCACTAAGGCGATGTGGATCCAGATGATGACGAGGTGGCGGACTGAAGAGGGGAGGTGTATTAGGAAGTCGACCTTCACCAAAGCCAGGATGATCACGCAGGATGGGACCTGTCATTCGCAAGAGACTAAAAGGGTTATTGTCGCCTAGGAAATTCATTAGCGGGGACTGTGCAACAGTCTCGGGTCCCAGAGGAGGAGGGATGGTGATGCGTGGAGTAAGGGAGCTGTTTGAAGGGCTAGTTTCCAAGTAAATGCGGAATCCATGTGTATTCTGGGCATGCTGAAGCAAGAACCAAGCGCTATTAAAAGGGTGCTTGCATGTTGTGCAAATATAGCTTGAAGGCTCATCTTTACCTGTTGAGAAAAAGAAGGGATAGAGAAAAAGGGAGAATAATTAGAAAAGTCACCTAGAACACTGTAAATAAACTTTCCCCCTAACAGTTGTAATGTAAACATATTTAATAAAGAGTATGCATCTGTTTTTGTTTAACGTAACTTGTACATGCCTGAAATCCATCTTCATCCTAAACTCAGTCCTAGCTTATAGTGTAGAAGTTCTTTAAAGTTTTAATACCAACTTAGAAGAAACCAAGTTACATTTCTCCATATTCCAATCCAAGGTTCTATTCAATCAATTAGCATCCAGTGAAAACTGAATATTAGAATTAAGTCTAAATCTGAAAAATTAATCTTGTGTACAAATCATTCCCTCATTCCCTTTAGCAAAAGCTTTGAACATGCTGATGTTTAAGCTACTATAATCATTGAACGGTAATAGCTATTAGAACTGCATTTGAATTGTGTTTAATGTAACATTCATACCCATTATTTAATAAGAAAAGATCAGCCATTTATTTGCCTTTCTAAAATATCCTTCTTTTTCCTTGAAATATCCAGAATATAGGTTTGAAAGTTCCTAGAAAGTTTTATCAAAGGTAGCATAGGCGACTTGTAACTCAACATTCATGATTTTACAAATTATAAAATGATAAAATGGAATACTGGACATACGGGGCAGATTTGTTATCATTATCTAAAATGTGAATTCCTCCATTGTGAAACACTAATTTAGATAAATTCAAAGCAGAAAAAAATTAACATTTTCAATCCTGTTTTGTTTTTATTCCCAGCAATAACAAACAGGAGTGATAGATCAGGAGCGTATCATGGTTCTTTTCCCCCCTGACTTCTGCTTTACTAGAAGATAATACATACACACCATAAAAAAGAAACATGGCAACATGATCAGACATACTAACTGCTAATGGTACATGGGCCTTGACATTTAATTATTTTGATCATGGGTACTTGCCCTGAATATGACAAGACAGAATAAATGAATGTGAGCCAGTTCATGAATGAAACAGCAAACTGTCTTACTCACATATACAAGCTTGGAGGGAAGCTAATCAGTAAGTAAACCAGACAATTTAAGCACACAGATGCTACTACTTCCCAAAGTGTTGGCTATATTTTAAGAATTAAGATGTACTAAGAAATCACAAATGGGTGCAGGGATATTCATGCCTTGAGAGTATCATTCCCCCCTTTCCTTCCCCAATTTTAATAGGGGGCAAATGACCATAGAAATGCTGGTATTTCCAAATGTATGCTAGGGCTTTGGAATAATATGAATTTCAACTATAGCTTTCTAGAAGCAATTAATATTGGTGTTATAGTCCAAAATGTAAGAAAGGCCTCTTAATCCTAGCAATTGAAACATTTGAAAGAGAGAAGGTGTTTTATGCCAATTCTGAGGTTGATTCAACAGTTAGTGCTCCTATTATTAGTAGTACTCAGAGTTAAATATTTCTTTCTTCAAACTAAATGTGAAAAAAAGTCTAGACCATTAATGCTTCTTAAAAACACAATGGTAGCAGAAAAAGTGACAGAAATCACAGAAGTATGTTAAAATTTATAGTATATTCTGTCAAAAAGCTGTTTTAACAATACATTTTGCCTCAGCATACGCTTTTTAACAAACCCTTTTTTTGAAATGTAATCTAACAGCAAATCAAGTACACAATCTTACGAAGTCACATGGCTTCAAAAGAATGAATGTTCCGCTTCCTTAAACTGATTTTATACAGCTAATTATTTTTTATTTATCAATAATAATTTATACCACTTCCCATGCAAATATGACTTGAAGCAATTTACAAATAAAAATTATACAATAAACTAAAGCACTGTAAAATCATCTTAATTAAAATTGGGGTGAGGGTAGAGAAAAGGGAAGCAAAAACCTTGAATAAAAAGATAATCTTCAATTGGCACCTAGAAATACTCATGGCCGAAAGAGTCTTCCATTTTTAAAATCAGCAAAAGAATTTACTACCAGATACAAGGGATGTTCCTGAAAAATAGCTGCCATGTATTGTTTTGAATTGAAAGACCAAGACTGATTCAATCAAAATAGTTTCAAAATGGTCATTCCCTAGCCATTGGCATTTGTTTCCTGCAGCTGAGGTTTTTTTTAAAAAAAAAACATATACTGTACATTAAAATTCACCTTTTTGAAATGCAAAAGAATATTAATCTATTTCACTCCTGCTTCCCTTTCAAACCCCACTTATTATTGTGTGTCCGACATAAAGATATTGGTATGAAAATCTAATGTTGATAAAAATAGGCCGCCTTTCTTTTCATTTCCAAGGCCCTAACTGGTTTTGTTCAGCAACCCCTGTTCACCATGCTAACAGACTGGCTGGGCTCCCCAACTACCAAGGTTCTGACAGATTCATTTTGAGGGGTTTTTTTTCTTCTTCTTTTTCTGCCTGCTTCACTTTTCACAACCCTCAAAGGCTCTCCTTAGATTTTCCCTTCATTTTATATGAAGTTCTATTTTAAATAAATAAATAAATGAATAAATAAATAAAACGTTCATTTCCATATTATCACTTCATGGTTATCTTGCCTCAAAATCGCCCTGAGCAGTGTAAATGCTCACTTTTAAGAACAGAACAACGTCAAAAACTCTTTGAAGATCCACTCTGAATATTTTTATATGCTAAAACTTGCCAAGTATCTTTAAAATGCTCAGATGGTCAGATAGCACTGTAAAGTGATTGCTATAAAGTTGAGGCACAATGCCTGCTTTGGAAAAAATGTGCCGTAAGGTTAGTTTCAATGTGTATCTAAGTTGTCTAGCTTGGCTTTGCATATTATATGTAAGTGGGAAAAAGACATTTCAGTCAATTACATTCTTTATTGTCACTAAGGGTGAAATAAATGTTATGGTGTGGAGGGCAATGTTCTACTCAGTTGGTCTAAAAGGAGTATTCCATTATTTTGCTCCATTTATCTATTTTCCTAACATTTCACACTTTTAGCATTCTGGGTCCACTGAATGTGATCAACATTGCTAACCCCGAGGTGCCCATTTCTCCACACTTTGGTATTCCTGGAAGACCAATACTTTCCTCTTGTATACCAATGGTACTCTACAACATAAGGTTTTATATTGTGAGTAGAAGTGTGGTACTTGAATACACAATATTTCCTGTTCCCATTATACATTACTCAAATTCTAGTATAGGTGGCTCAGTGGATAGAGTGCAGTACTGCAGGCCACCCAAACTGACTGCTAGTTCAGCAGCTCAGCAGATCAAATCTCACCAGGCTCAAGATTGACTCAGCCTTCCATCCTTCCG
>JANHGD010003686.1:48258-63130 GCA_027560375.1 Imantodes cenchoa | reverse complement strand
CACCAAAATTTTCTAATACACAGGTCACCACTGGTTGGTGACCTGTGTATTAGATTATAAGTATTATTTTAAAAGAGAAGTTATCTTACGTAAATAGGCACAAAATTGTTATTCAAATATACAGTAGAAATTCCTAAACGTTTTTGCCATCACATTACCCTTTAGTGTAATCTTAATGTTCTTACTGTCCCCTAAAACTCCAAACACCCAAATGAGCACAACTGAGCAATGAAAATAATAAAATGAAACTTAATTTTTAATGAAGACATAAAAAATAAAGATCTTCATATCTCCCTTCAAGCCTCTGCCTGCATCTCTCTAAGGAGATACCCCTCCCAGTTTGGGAAATTCTTATATAATAGCTACAAAGATCTCTAAAATGGAGAAAAATCCGTATAGCCAACAAGAACCTACAATACTAAAATAGGAAAAGGCCTTCCTCTGTAACATGCTGTGCTGTGACTGCCACCACAAAAACAGCCACCATGCATAAAAGTATAGATCCAAGCACTAAAAAAGGAATAGCTATTCACTAATGGAATCAGTTACTACAAATCAAATCTAAATTTGCTTGCCGAGTAAAGCCAAGAATATGCTTTTCAATGTGGATACACAGAGCTCTCTCGCCAATGCTAAGCTATCACATAATCACAAAAACAGAAGAGAGCGCCACCACCTGCCAGCGGAGCATGTTGGGCAGAAGTTCCTTGTTTAGCCCATGCTGCAAAAATTTGAGGATGTTGGCAATAGACAGATCAACAAGGGAATATCCCTCCTTTGAGCACCAGGAACAAAACGTTTTCCAGGTGGCCAAATAAATTATTTCTGTGGATGGCCTCCTGGAGGCCTGGAGAGTCTGAATGACACTGTCCAGAACACTGCGGCGCTTTAGAGTGCACCGCTCAAGCGCCAGACGGTCAGTTGTTACCAGCGGAGGCCCAGGTGGACCAACAACCCCTGGCTGAGTGACGACTCTGTTGCCAGAATTGTCCAGGACTAGCAGACTGATAACAGCTTGAGATCCACAAACCAGGCCCTCCTGGGCCAGTGTGGGGAGAAGAGCAGTACTTCGGCCCTCTCCTCCAAGATCTTCATGATGACCTTGGGGAGGAGAGGCAGGGGAAAACGCATACAGTAGGCCGGTTGGCCAGTCGCAGCAGGGAGCATCCATGCCCTCTGCACCCTGAGTCTGGAATTGAGTGGGCAGCTTGGCATTCTCTGGGGTGGCGAAGAGGTCCATGAGGGCAGACTGAACTGGCTCACCAAGACTTGGAAGAGAGAAGGATGGAGGCTCCACTCTGCCTGATCTATGGTGGTGCGGCTAAGCAAATAAGCTGTTCCTTGGTCACCCTGGAGATGTGCTCTGCTGAGAGCAACAAAAGGTGGCATTCTTCCCAGAGACACAGGGTTCTGCCCTCGTCCATGAGGTGACAGGACATGGTACTCTCCTGAGGGTTTATGTGGACTTTTGCAGCCACACTGTCGGTAAGTACCAGTACTTGCTGTCCAGCCATCATGTGTATGAGCTGTTTGAGCCCCAGATAGACTGCACATAGCTCTAATCCATTTATGTTGTACTGCACCTCTGATGGGGACCAAGTGCCCTGAACTACTGCCGACTGTGCATGGGCCCCCCAACCATACATGCTGGCGTCGGTGGAGATGGTGATTCTGTGGAGCTCCAGGAAATAGCAACCCTTCGCGATGACCGGTGAGGTCCACCATTGGAGCGAGCATCAGATGACGGATGGTACCAGGATCCTGGATGCAAGGTGCTGCGTCCTGACCTCTGAAATGGCAAGAGAAACAATTGCAAGTCCCTGGAGTGCAGGTGAGCCCAAGGGGTGATATGGATGGCGGATATCTTTTTACCCAGGAGCGTGAAAAGCAGCTTCAGTGGGACCCTGGTTCTGCCCCAGAACCTGTTGAGAGAGTTCGGATATACTGTCTTGTCGCTCCTGTGAAAGGTACACCATGCACTCCAGAGAATCTACAATGGCTCCTAGATGGGTCAGTCTGGTGGTCGGCGACTTTTGTCCAAATTTATCGAGAACCCATGGTGTCTGATGTTGTTAACCATTACCTGGACCTCTTGCACCGCCTGGTGCCTGGATGATGACTGAATGAGAATATTGTCCAAGTATAGGTATTGATCTCAAATAAGCGGCTAGCGCCACCAGCACCTTGGTTAAGACCTGGTGCTGAAGAAAGGTCAAATGGGAGGGCTCTATACTCATAGTGGAAACCTGCATAACAGAATCTTACAAATTTTCGATGGGAAGGCCGAATTGGTTGGTAAAATGAGGACCCAGATTGTTGGGGGCAATATGCTGCTTCTGTAAACCGCTTAGAGAGGGCTGTAAAGCACTATGAAGCGGTATGTAAGTCTAAGTGCTATTGCTATTGGTATGTGCTGGTAGCCCTCGGTGAGATTGATCAAAGTGAGGAGATCCCCCTTCTATATGCACTTAAGATAGAGTGAAGTGTGTGCATTTTAAATCATTTGTACATGATGTAGCGATTTAGGCATTTCAAATCGAAAATCGCTATCCACACACCTGATTATTTGGGAACCAGAAACAGGATGGAATAAAACCCCTGCCCTTGCTGGTCCTCAGGCATCTGCTGAATGGCTCGAATGTCCAGCAGGTCCTGGATGGCAGCATCCACAAGGACCTGCTTGTCTGGATTGGAAGACATAGAGCATTGAGAGAAAAACCTTGGAGGGGTGGAGAGGAATTCCAGGGAGAGACCCATGCATCAGAAGTGATTTCCTCCAATTGCCTGGCAAAGAGAGCCAGGCGATCCCCAATGAGAGGATCGAGCAATGGATTACTTAGCACGACGGAAGGGGCGGCCCCCTGCACCTTAAAAGGGCTGCCTGTATTGTCTGCCCTTACTAGCCCTGTCCTGACCCTGTCTCTGTCTAGCTCCATACTAGCCCTGGAACCTCCTGTATCCTGGGCCTTGATCTGAGGCTCAAAAGGAGCGCTTGTTGTAAAGGGCGGGACAAAAGGAACTCTTACGGGAGGATGGGAGGACCTTCCTTTTATTCCCACAATTTGATCAATATGGAGTCCAAGGCCTCCCCAAACATCTGCTGGCCCTTTAAAGGGGCAGATGCCAGGCGCCACTTATAGCATGTGTCCGCAGACCAACTGCGCAGCCAGTGCATCCTCCTGGCCACTTTGGAGGCTCCCATAGCTCTGGCTGCAAAATGGGTTGACTGAAGGGTGGCATCGGCCATGAACTGGGCTGCAGCCAGCAGTTTATTGTGGTCCTGGTTGGCTCTCAGATCTATCACGGGGAGATGCTCCTGAAATTGCCGCAGCCATCTCAACGATGTGCAGGAGGAGGCGGTGGTAGACGCTCTGACCACCCAGTTGGCTGCCTAGTGAGCTCGTTAGAGCACCTACTCCGTCCTCCGGTCACAGCAGCTCATCAGATTCGCCCAGCATGTGGCTCGAAGAATACAACGATGACACATGGGCGTCCACGGAATGCAGTTGGAGATGTTATCCTAGGTCAGGTGCCACGTAGAAATACCGTTTGTCCAAGTGATTGGGCAAGGGCCCTGAAGCGAGGGAATGCCACTGCCACAGGACAGCTTCCACAAAGAGTGGAGGGACTGATTATCACCCCTGCTTCAGAAGTGGTCTCCTCATATGTCCCTGAGGAAGATGACCCAAGATTGGCCACGTTCTTCGCTTTAAACAAAAGCAACTTGAAAAGGCCAGTATGGAATAGGCCCGATGAAGCCGGAGGGTCCAGAACGATTCCCTCGTCATCAGAGAGGTCCTGGTCTGTTTGGCCCTCCTCCAGATCAGAGTGAGACTCCAGCAATTGGTCATAAGACCGTTCTCTCAGTCATCGTACCCCAAGGCATATGTGTGGGCAGATGGTCCAGTGGTCTCAGTTGCAGGGGCCATAGGTCTGTTTCTCTGTTTAAGACCCACCTCAATACCTTGCTTTATAGCGGCCATTATTACATTGGGTCGACTGTCACTATTGGAGACAGGGCTTAAAGCTCAGCAGCCGTCGGAGTAAAGATCGCAGTGGCCTGTAAAGCTGAAGCCCCCGAGCTCTCACAACAGGGAGAAACCTCCCAGATGTCATTGTCCACGATGATTAGATCAGGATTGTCCAAGGGCATAGCTTCCGAGGGGTGTAGAGAGGCCACCTCAGCTTGGCTAATGTCCTGGTCACTCCTGACCGCTGAGGCTGGGCCACCTGGCTGTTGTGGCTGGACTTGGCGCAAATCTTGTCCAGCGCCTTAGCCCTGCAACTTTCATCCCTCAAGATGGCCCAGGGTCGACTGAAGCAGAAGAATGCTGTTGGTGAGTCCTCTCCCTATGAGAGGACGACCTGGCCGCATCAAGAGAGGCCTCTTGGACCGAGGCCACTAGCAGCTTATGCTGGCTCTTGATAGAGCAGCTTTTGTTTGCTCTTGTTGACCTCCGCCATTTCTAGGCCACAGAGAAAAGGCAGCAGAAAAAGCCAAAAATGGTTTAGGCTGTTTTGAAATGGCCACTGTCCTTCACAAAATGGCCACCGCTACTCTCAATCAATCTAGATGGGCCTAAAATGGCCACCGCCCCGCTCAAAATGGCCACTGCTACAACAAGATTCTCTAGGCTGGTGTAAAATGGCCACCAGTGTAGTCAAGATGGCCTCCATTCCGCAGAATAGCCTTTGGTGTAGAGAGATGGCCGCTGCTTCACAATGTGACCAACTGAAAATGGCTTCCGCTTTTTTGCTCGATCGCGCCAATTACAGAAAAGACACAAGGCTGGCAGGCTTAATCCAGGAGTGTAATTCCTCTTGCGAGGCCGACAATTTAGATGAGTCTGGCGACAAGATATTCAGCCAAAATACGGGTGGCGAACAATGGCCTGTGGATCCAAAACCCGAAGGGTAGATGACAGCCAGCCACTCAAGCGTGATAGCTTCTGTGGCAATGGTCCAAGTCCGTGCTATCACCCCCTAGCCTGTAACGAAGCCATTGGCCACACGAGCGCGACAGCTCCAGTGACAGTTGAGCCCGAACAATGACAGCGAGTATTTGAAATGCTGTCTAGGCCAAGCCGCTACGCCTCACACTGAGCTGGAAAGAACAGAGCAGAGCAAGCTCCTAAGGCAGAAATCAGAAGGAAAACCCCCCGTTTGGCAATGACCCTTGGCTCAAGGCTCAGCAAGCAGGAAGAGCCGAAGCCCTCGCTGCGCTCAACCCAGCGACTCTGATGAAAGCAAGTCAGCTGGGGAGAACTCACGGATGGCAGAAACTCAATGACCGATGTGGTGGGGAAACACCTCAGAAAAATGGGAGTGGGAAATCATGCATCCTATTCAGTCCGAGGAGTGAGTCGAAGAGGGGGAATTAAGGCAGGAGGACGAAAGATACACAATTTGACAGACTCAGTCCTCATTGGCTGAAGAGATGGTGTCATCCCATTCTTGGAGGTTAGCTCCACCCAAAATGGAGAACAGAAAGGTTATGCATTTTGCTAAACTGTGTGCCCACATGTGTGCATTTATTTGTGCATACATCCCACCTGGAAGACTGTGTTTTCTATAAATACCTCCATGTCTAGTTGCATTCATTGAACTTAAATAGTTCTATCAGAACTACTTCCAACCTCTCTTCCTTCATCTTCCTACTATTCAGAAAAAGTTAATCAAAACAGAAATGATACAAGATTGAGAATTCTGTGATTCTCTTCCAGCTTCTAATGAAAAAGACATAACGATATTTCAATAGGAGAATACAGTTCAGCAGGGACAAACCTTCCAGTGAAGGCAAAAAGACATGACAATGGAGGTGTGTGCAGATATTTTCAAAGCAACATGTTAGGGAATGGGTTCCTGAGCTGACTTTATGCAGAATTCAAAATATGTAGTAGATTAAAGTAGTATTAGCAAAAGGAACAGGGAAATATAAAGACCACTGTAAGCACTCTTGCCATTACAAAATGCTCTATGCATGTCATTAAGACTCTTACACAATTCATATTACAATCTTCTATAAGAAAATGCATTTTGTGTTCTGCTGAATTCAATGGGGATGAACTCCCAGATAATTTTATCTATAATGTTAAAAGATTATTTGGATAGCCATGGCAATCACACTTTGGTAGAAAACTACCAGGAGCTATGGGAAAGTGTGAAAGTCATATTGGCCAACCTTTAATGAGTTGGTCAAAGTATTAAAATATACGGGAACTGTAGAGCTTGGGAGCCATCTGAAACAACTAGTGTTCTATGTCAGTGGTCCCCAACATTTGTGACTTGGCCACCCAGCTGGGAGGCAGTTGCATGTGCATGTGTGTGTGTGGTGGCCCACCACTTTGATGAGTTGAGCTGTGCTCATGCATGTATGCACACCAGGCTGCCTCTTGCATGATCCAGTTCCAAATAGGCCACGACTCGGTAGTGGGCCACGGCCTAGGGGTCGGGGATCCCTGTTCTATGTGGGTAACATAGTTCTAGAACTTAAACCTAGGCTATCCAGTAAAACACTTAATTGAAAAGTTATGGAAAAAAATAGGTGGCGATTTTAGTTTGCAATCAGACAGGAGACTTCACTGTTGCAAAACCCCTGACTGCTACTCTATGATCAGAAGAAACTATGCTGCTGCCGCAATATGGCTGGTAAAGATGAAATAGAAAAGAATGAAAAGAAATAACAAAAGATAAATACCTTGAATTTGAGCTGTCATAAGTATCCTACATGAGAACAAAATGGTTAGAACAGAACAGCCCATGATTTCTACTCAGAGAAATGGACAAACCATGAGAAAATTTCTGGAGAAAGGGCAAGAACTATCCCTTAATTTATTATTTTTTTGCTGTTGTTTAAAAAAATTATATGGCTGCCTACTCACACATGGAGACTCAAGGAGGCTTACAAGGATACAAAAATCCATAATAAACATATGGGTCAAATTATAATACAAAACAGAAGGACTGTCAGAGTTTTCATAGAAATTAAATTAGATATCCAAGTCATAAAAAGCTATTACAGTTAATTTTGTGCTGAATAACAGCTACAAGGGAGGAATAAGCCCATCTTTATTCAGACAGCTGTTATCCTGAGCCTATGGACAAAAAACAAGAGCAAGTATTTATAAATATTTGTACACAGGGTTTGTAGAGGTCCGGTGCTGAGCAGTTTATAACTTATATGCATACCTGTTTGATCAGAAAGGCACATACACACTCTCACTGGCCTTGAAAGAAATATTACCTGCCCAGCTGGAAAACCCAGTAGGAAAAATTGTTTCAGTTGTGAGAGAAATGCAAAATGTGCAAACTGTAAACTACCAAATGTGATCTGCTCTGCAAGAATTTCTCATTTCGTTTCGTTTCGTTTCCTTCCCTTTCCTTCACCTTGTCCCAAGAGAGCAAAATAACATTTCAGGAAAACATAATTGCTAGGAGAAAGATATTCATGGGACAAGAGTACCAAAAGTAAACATGTACATTTTTGGTATATAATACTATAATAAAAAATGTGAGGAAATAAATGGCCTAAAAACCTAGAATATTTCTCCAAGCACAGATACACACTTTTCCTTCAAGAAAAGCTAATAGCGATAGTAGTAGCAGAAGGAGAAAACTTTCATGTATTAATGAAAAAAATGCTGCTACTACTAGGGTTGTGTTGTGCTTTTTTAGAATCTAGGACTGAAATAACTATTTTGTGTAGCACAAAAGCATGTGGACTGTTTACGTATGTGTACATGGATGCTATGAAGCTGCGTATGTATAAAGGTAAGCTTATGATCTTAAACTTTGTCACAGTTGACGGCATAAACGCGAAAACTATGGAAGGGGACTTGATATATTGAACTTGAAATTAAGGTAGAGTGTATGAAAAAGACAACAGTAGATGAAAATAACTCTTGGTTCTCTTAGATAAAAACTTTAATACATGGAAATTTAATTTCTTATCACCTTTATTGCGAAGCCACTACAAAATTCCCCTAGAGAATTTTACTTTTAACCATTAAGAGCACTAAGATGTGATGGACTTTCATCAGTCATGAAGCCTAGCATAAGTGCTAACTACCTTTACAGAAAAATGTCACCATGAACAAAGATAAATATACGTATCCCAAGATAAAGTTGCAGTATCCAATCTAAAACAGAACTACAGCTAGGTGATGCACCAACTGCTAAAAAGCAAATACTGAAAGACTCTGTACTTTCCATTGTGCCTGAAAATATCTGTCTCATTTTGAATGCTTGATTGCATGTCCCTTGATTACATGTGTACTCAAAACTTAACTTGAAATAAGTATTTTTGTCAGAACAAATCGTCTTTAGAACAGGGATAAAACAGCTTATATGACTGTATTAGAAGCAAATTAGTGGCAAATAGATTTAACAAATGGACAATAAATAAAACTGTAATGACTGCTTTTATAAACACAGTGTGTGGGGTGATACTAAAATATTATCTCAGGTTGTGATGCCATAGTATCAGATTGTCACACAATTTAAATTGGCGTAGCTTTTTCATTTAAGATCAGTCCAAAAGTTAGGCGTCCAACAATATAGAAGTGAATATACAAAGGTGCAATGCTCTTTCCGGGTATTTTACCTTTTCTTATCTGCAGTAGTCTTAGATTTCTTTGTTATCACTATTGTTGATATCTGTTTATCACAAAGGAAGTATGCGAATATAATAGTATTTGCCTGGCACATTTTCCATATGGGCTCATATTTATATTACACTAAGTAAATTGCATAGAAGCAAATATACACTGGGAAATTTTTAGCAATATTAACTGCAAAATTAATATTGCATTAATTCAAGTAAACCAAGCACATCATTCAAATAAATGCTAGAGTTAAGGATATGTAATCAGTGTTTGTCACTGACCTTTTGTTATCACACATTCATTTTCCCACCTTGCACTTTCAGATCTTGCAATATGCAAATAACAGAGTTTTTCTACCACTGCCTTCCCATCTAGATGAGACTCTCTAAAACGGATCCTTTTAGTGGAAGTCATCCATATTTGTTATGGAGTATTTATAGTATCAAGGGTACTTGCTGTTGACTGGTGTGTTTTTAAAAGAATCACAAGACGTTAATTATTACTTTTCAAGGTCTTAATGCTTTGGAACAAGGCAAGTTACTTGTAAGTCAAATGTAAGCGTACCAACCTTTAAGGTTAATTATTGTGACATTCCTGTCCATATTTTTGTTTTCTGGAGAATGTTTGGTAGCATCAGACTTTAAGATTTCTTTTTAGAACTTTGAAGTCCCCAAAATTATCTCCTTCATTGTATTCTACCTATGCTTCAAGTTTTTATCTTTTCTACGAATTTTAACATTCTTCAGATTGTGTGTTAAATTCTTGTTCTCTTTTTAATGCACTATTTTATATTGTCAGTATATATATTTTTAATTACTGTTATTTTACATGTTTTGTTGGATGCGGGGAGGTGCAAGTTTCAGATATTAAAATAAAACAAATTTCCTGTATTTAAAACCTAAAGCGTACTTTAAATCTTTTATTGAACTTCTTCCCCTATGTAATCCCTTTCACTGAATATGGATTGTTTTTCTAAAATGCTATGACAGCATCATTTATTCACATATAAAATATGGAAAAATTAGGTTACTATTTCCTTTATGAAGGTCTTATGAATATTACAAGGATGCATTCAGGTAATAAGAAGCCAATAAATGAATATTAACCTTGGAAAGTAACAACTAAGCTACATGTGGCCTAGAACTAGACACCATGCTTTATCTTAACATTTAACCAGCTAACTCCACAAGAAAAAAATTCTCACATTTATTCAAGCTAACACACTAGCAGCATATCATGGTTATTTGGTAACATGCATCAGACAATTCAAACATACTAAACAGTATCTAAAGGTTACCACTTCTCAAAAGAAAAACCAATATTTTTCATGTTCAGAGGCCTACTGGGAAAAATATATTTTATATTGTAAGTAGTTTAGGGCAAGGACTTTTATGCCTCCCAAATCAGTCTATGCCAAAGAAATAAAAATGTACAATTGCAATAATAAGCAGCATAAGCCTTAGACAATATGTGTGGCTAACTTGCTGCAATAAATGAATGCTAGCTACAGTGGTATGAAAGAGTGTTGCTGCAATAAATGAATGCTAGCTACAGTGGTATGAAAGAGTGTTAAAACATGAAAGAAATCCCTTCAACTTACATTTATGTAAAATTGTACATGTGTAGAATTCTAATGTGTAGAATTCATTGTTTATTGCAACCCAAATACTTATATTTCATTCATTCTTGCTTGGTCGATTTCTCATCTTTTTGCTTTTCCTTTTATTCTTTTCCTTTATTTCTCCGTATAAAATTATTACTTTTTTTTCTTTTGTATGTCCATCTCTTTATTAGATCATATAAAAGTTGTAGATCACTGAAAGTATGTTTTTGTTGCTTATATTATGAATATTTGTAGTAGAAGTAAATCAAATCCTGATCTTCTGGAAGGATTTTCTTATTAATGGTAGCCTTAATATATTATAAGAAAATGAGAACCTCTAAAAAGGCATTATTCAAAATTTATTTATAGCATAATCAAAGATTTGACAAACTTCAAGCAATAAATGAAATTTTAGAAGAATAATTTTTCTTCCACAATTCAGTCTGATTTTTCCTTTGCTATTTAAGGGCTAAAGATGAGCCTAGAGATTCATTTCATTTAATATTGTGGTTCCAACTATGCCCAATCAAACTTGAGGGCAACATTTCTTTTCTCCCAGCAGTTATTATTCAAAGACATGTTATCTCTGCATAGACCTTGCTTATAGCCCTTCTAATTAGTAGTCATGAAAGCCAGCAATCATCAAATGCTGGAGCAGTGGATATCATCATTAAATTATGCATTTCATAAAGATATACTTGTTTTGCTTCACTGTATCCTAAGACAGGGACTCCAATGGGTCATCACCAGCTATTGAACCTCTCCCATTGAACTTGCTTTGGGTGTTGGCCAAATCTGGGTAAAATTAGTGGACTACTTTTTCAGTGGTATTCAATATTTACAAAGTCTTTTCCATAAAGATTGCTTTCCTTTCATTGCTTTCCATACAAGTCAGTGATGGAACAAAGACAAAATTAATGAGAGGCTTTTATAGCAGTGGAGGGAAAGTGTGCGGACCACAAGTATGCCATGCTCCAATGAGATCTGAAGAACGCAAATCATCAGGAAGAAAGACTTCAGATGCTAACTGTTATCCAATTAAGTTTAGCATAAACAGCCCAGAGAAATGAAATCTTGATATCAGAGTATCACATTTGTATGAGGATTCTCAGACATTTGATCACAATGCAGTATAAACAAACCATCAGCCCCAGTGTTGGTGGCAACATCTGAGATCAACTAGCCCAAACCCCCGGCAAAAGAAGACCAAATTGGTTTCAATTCCTGTCTCAGTAATGATAAGGGAGATTTCTAGTGCTTTAGCTCTGTCCTTACATCAAAATGGACCTGATGCTTCCAGAGATATATCACGTTGGCAGCTGATCTTCAGAGAGCAAAAATAAAATGTTTCTGTTACCTGACAACTGACAATGACATCCAAATGTGCCTGATGTCTCACTCTGAGACCCGCCAACTGAGATTGCGCGCGCACCACAGCAGGGCAGGCTCAGGCAGGGCGGGACTGAGGTTAGAGCACGGAGAGGTGGCGGTGCGATCACTGATGCATGAGGGTGGGAGGAGGCAGTTATGGAGGCCGCCGGCAGCTTTGCAGGCCTGGACGGCCCTGAGGAAAAAACAATAGAAAAATCTGTCAGTGGTACCGATGTTTGAAAGCAGAGATGGAGAACAGGAGCAATGTACGGCTGGCATGACCTACAGTACATATTTGCTTAACAAACTGTAATGGAAGGAAGGAGAATAACCTTGAGGAACTGGATAAAAAGCCACAAACAAGCTAACTGTTAGGGGGAAAAAATCTGAGTCCGGGCCTATAACTGTAATGTGACTAAGCATCTCAGAAAAGATGCTCCCTTCTTTTCAGGAAGGTAACGGGAGGGAGGAGGAAGTGCATTGAGATTGCGCGATTGATGTCAGCCTTTCAAGACAGACCAAACTAGGAAAACATCCATTCAAATACTACTTGTATTATAAGATTATAGTAAAAGAATCTTGCAAGTCTGAATGCACTTCTCTGTCTTTATCATTCTAAGAACTAGGGAGAATCCTTTCTGATATGCTTTCTTAGTTTACATCTCTAAACTGGACTCAGATTTGTTTTATTTAGTCACTGCCCTGATTATGGGTCTTCCTCCTGTTTTTCAAGGTTATTCCTTCTGCCCATTGCACAACTCACAGGGCAGAAAGAGACAGTAGTCAGTAGAAAGGCTTCTCTCTCCACTAAGGCCTTTCCTATTAGAAGATAGATGACTGTATCTTCCCCCTTTCTTTTAAATGCGAAATGTGTTAGCCAGCGGTGAAATCCTCTGAAGTCTGCTACCGGTTCTGTGAGTCTGCTACCTGAGGCGTGCCTGTGCAGTGGTAAAAAAGTAACATTTTGAAGCCTTCCGAATCTGCAAAGGTAAGTAGAACAGAGGGGGGGGGATCCGCTGTGCCACGCGATTTAGATTAGCTAGAAAGCAGGAAATCCGACGGTTCTAGCTAATATAAATCACGCGTCACAGCTGATCATCACCCAGCTGATTGTTGGAAACACCGATTCGTCTGAACCGGTAGCGTTTTTTACTACCGGTTCGGGAGAACCAGTCTGAACCGGTAGCATTTCACCCGTGCTTTTAGCACTATTTATTTGTAAACCATCAAGGTACATGGGATGGGATTCAGAATGGTAGTAGAATAACTATATTAAAAAGTGAACGAATAAAGGCTGCAGTCATACTACCAAAGACAAAACTTGACTATGAAAAGCATACTTAGAGAATCTCTGAGTTAGATGATCAATTTTGAGCATCCTTCTTTTATTTGGTTTGTCTGTGGGAATTATTTTTTTTTTGCTTTTTCTTTATATCTGTATGTTCACTTAGGAAATATTTTCTTTACCTATGCTAGATCTTCTCAAAGGAAGAGAATATACATATAAATACATAAGCAATTATTCTGGTGTTATTTTTCTTCAGTAACTCTCAAGACATTGATAGATATGCAGTCCTTGATATACGACTGCATAACAACTGTTCGAAGTTATGACTAACCTGAAAAAAATGGCCTTATGTTATGTAACCGCACTTCGGATGCTTGACAACATAGCCACTCTTACAGCCATTTGCAGCATTCTGCAGTCACATCACTACACTTTACAACAAATTTGCATAAAACTAACACTTCTGGTTTTTAGCAAAACTGCACCACAGCAAAACCATGGATTCCCTTATTAACCACAGTGTTCACTTGACTGTGGCATTCACACTAACAACTAACATGTTTGCTTAACAACCACTACAAAAAGTCATAAAATCAGGTAACTCATGTTTTATTACCAATACAATTTATGAGCATAATGGGCAGGCTCTATTACAGTCTCAATTTAAGCACTACCTCTATAGAGTCACTAGCATCTTAATCTATCTGTGACTAGATTATTAGCTATTTATTGGGATTTTTTCTTTCTTTCTTTTTTATCCCTCCATTGTATAAACAAAAAGATTACAGGTAGAGTTTAGCTATGTATCATGTGGCAAAATGGCCAGCATCCTAACAAACTTCTGTCAGTCTCCAAAAATGTGTGATTTATTTCTGGAATCGCCAAGCAGCAAAAGAAATGTGCTTTAAAAAGAACATGCCAGTTGTTATGTACAAATATAAATTAATACTGTTGTTTTGTTTGTCCTAAAAACCAAAATAGTGATACAAAAAAATTATATTTAGACAGACATTTTCCAATAGTGTACTAAATAACTGTGAGTTGCTAAAATCTTCTTGATAGTCTATGTATTTTTGCGCACTCTCAAGAGCTGCTCTGACCATAATTTACCAGGTCAAAAACACCACTTCTGATAAAACAGATTTGTACGCAGGAAATAACCTGTCATAATAATCCTGTAAGAGTTCTCAGCAACATTCCTGCTGTTATGATGAAACCAAAAATGGAAGAGTGATAGAAGAGGACAATGTATGAGGTAAGTCATTTTATAGGCATTAGGGAAGAGCATCAGGGGACATTGCCAGAGCTATAGGGCATGTGTTTAGGAATCAGATTGAAAGGGGATTACTGATTATGGCCATCCTAATCCAGCTCACCAAGAGAAAAAAAAAAAAAAAAGGGGGGGGGGAGCCGCTTGCCAAGTTACTACTGAACCAGGCCCAGCACACTAACACAGAGTGCCACAACTCATAGCTGAAGCAACTTCATACAAGTGCCAGGAATCAAGCTCCCAGAATAAAGCATTTATGGCCCATTGTGGCTTTGTCGCTACTTGAGCTGCAGCCAACAATGCATTCTATGTTTCATTTCTGCATTATATATCCCATGTTAAGTCTATACAGAACATAACCTTTCTTTGTTGCTAATAGCTGGAAAGAAGCATTGTACCCTCAAACTGTATTATTCATTTAAAACACATACACACAAATCTAGAAATCATCTGTTATTTAGAACTGTATTTAGTCTCTGTTTCTGGTGTGTTGGAAAAGCTTTCCCTCTTGCTCTCTTGGCAGTCATCAGAATGACTTAAGCAATTAAATAAAAGCATAACATAGACACATATTGCATGAAGTTAACTTTTAGTTAGAACTCAGGCTGCTGTATCCATTTTTCAATAACTAAGTATTTGGCTGCCACCAACAATTAGAACAGAATAGAATAGAATTCTTTATTGGCCAAGTGTGATTGGACACACAAGGAATTTGTCTTGGTGCATATGCTCTCAGT
>JANHGD010003685.1:0-11872 GCA_027560375.1 Imantodes cenchoa | reverse complement strand
GCATCATCAGTTGATCTATTACTCCTATATGCAAATTGATATGGGTCCAAAGTAGATGGAAGACTAGCCTTAATATAGTTCAGTCTCTCAAGACATTTCATCTAAAGCAGGAAATAGCTAGCTCAACATTAGCACAATCTCCCAACCAATAAATTCCATATATATAGTACATATTGTACTATATATATAGTACAACATATTTCCTGACAGACTTCAAAAGTAATTCTACTTAGAGCATATTGCAGTGAAGTACACATAATCCTATCAGTGTAATAAAAATGACAAATGTTAATATGATGGTATTTTTAAAAGCATTTATTTCTAGCTGTAGGATGTAGCTTCAAGGTTTTATAGGCTTTGTCTAAATCTTCACTATTCATTTTATTTGTTTTGTGCCCCCTTCCCCCCATCCCATCTATACTAACAGGAACTCTGATTAGTGAACAGAAATAAAAACAAAAAAAAGTTTACAAACTATTAAAAGAAAGCTATGAGAGCCTTATGATAAAACCTGCCTACCAATTTATTGAACCCACCAACATTAGAGTTCCATTAACCTCTGAGTCCCAGTGCCTGGGAGAATAGCCAGATCTTCACAACTTTCTGGAAGGCCAACAAGTATGTCCATTTCTCAATGGAGATGCTGTTCCATGAGACAGATATCATGACAGAGAAAGCAGGTTTCTTAGGGCCTATCAAGTGACGCTGCTACATTGACAGGATCTGGAAAAAGCTCCTTGGTCTGATCTGGTGTGACAAGCAGTAGGCCTCAGGCATTCCCCAAGTAACCTGTTACCTGTCCCCATGCCACTTAGGATTTTAAAGGTGACAGCCAGCACTTAAAGGTAGACATTCTTTCAGTCAATCTAAAAGCTTTAAATAAATTAACGGTTATTTATATCTGATTAACGAAGAGCAATTTATGAAATGAGAAAAGTTTGTCTAGTGAAAAAAATCCTCACGGATATTCTGGGATAAATTGTGCTTCTATATGAAAAAAATCCCTCCTTTTTTATTCTAATTATACAGAATTCTGTATCTCAATTTCTTTTACTTCAGTGTTTCCTGAAATGAATAATCTAGAAAGACCTATGTAATAAATTCCAAATAGTGTGGTATGTAAAAATTATATAACTGGTAGCAAATACTATTAAAAGAAACAAGATAAAAACCTCAAATAATATCATATGAAGTTAGGGATGACATTTTTCAATGTAAAAGCCTCAATTCAACATCAGAAATCCTCTAGGCTTCATAAATCAACCCATAATGTGTTAAGATTGCCTGGTCAGGATTACCATAGTCATTGAGAGCTTCTAAAATTTCTTACTGGTTCCAATAACTAAAATGAGCCCTTCCTCTGGAGTTGTTTGGTTCTTCAGACAAATAGTTTGGGAATAAGAATTGAACATAGGAATGAAGAAAATGCCACATTATTAATTTAGTGTACATATATATATATATATATTGTTAGACAACAAAGTTGTACTATAAACTGTTAATATAGGTTCTTCTGGTCTCTTGTCTCAATCTGTCTAATCATAGAGCAGTCTCTTAGCTCCTGTATAAATGTCTGTAGTGGGGTAATTGCCTTAAGAATTCATAGCAAAGTGTGGCAAACTTATTCTCAAATTGTTGTTTTTTTCCTACAGTATTTTCTTGAAGAGCGATCCCTCTCAGGTATCTACCTCAGCACATAACTACACATGCTCCATAATCAATCCACCAAGGAAATCTCTGTCTGCAGAATATTTTCCCAGAGCAGTCCAAGAACATTCCAGAAGAAATACTCATGAGGAAAAAGATGGATCTTTCTTAGCCCAGAAACAGATAATTAAAAAACAGGATATCTATTTCAGAAATAAAGCAATAGTGGAAAATAACTGTAATAATACAGAAGTTATTTATCTTGATAAACATAAGCAAACAATGGAGAGATCAGATAATAGTTTAAGACCAACCAGATCTAAGGCCCAGAGATCAAAGGCCTGTACAACTGATAATTTTAAGGAAAAGCATGAAACTGAAACGAAGAAGGAAGGGTCTGAAATTAAAGAACTAGAATTAATTCAAGACTTAGAAAAGAATGCAGCTCAGGAAGCCAATAGAAAATTTCAGGTGGATAAAAGAAAAAAACACCAAAGTTCATTTCCTGGAAATTCTGTTAAGAAACCTAAAAAATCATCAATATATGGTAAACCATTTCTTCAACAACGGACCCAGACCCCAAAGAACTTTATAAAGGGTTCAGTGGACAAACATTCATTAGAAAAGCACGAATTCTTACCTTCGGCAAGAAGCCTTAATAATGTAAATAGTCATGTATCACTTAGTCATGGGAAAAAAAGATGGCATAGTGCTGAAATGCTGAATGATAGAATCTCCAAAACAATCTCTGATCCACTGATCAGCTGGCAAGAAGGTCAGGATGTTGAGTTTTCTGACACAGATAGTAATTATTCTGTGGATTCTCTTTCATGTGCTACTTCAGAAGTCTTGACAGGACAATTGAATCATCTGAAGGAATCAGCTCAAATAGACACAGTGGAAATGGAGGGTTCCGAAAGTGATGACAGCCAAATGTCACAAGATTCACTTACAGAAAAAGAAAACAATGCCGAAAGCCAAGATATGAACGATTCCTCTGAAATACATCCAGAACCTATTAAGCTCTGTAAAGACGAGAATTATCAATCGCTCTCACAGTTAACAAGCACATCCACATCAGGAGATCTGACTATCAATGAGCGAAGCTTTTCTCTGGATAGCTTAGGTGACGCTGATGAGGTGTCAGATCTTGCAGGAGAATCTAAACTAGATTCCTACGATGAAGTGCCAGCAGAAGTTTTTTGGAAGTTGCAAAACCTAAGGTCAGACTCTGTTGTGAGTGATCAACAGAACAAGCTTGAGCTCTGTAGTGAAAGTAGTGCATTGAGCCTCAATGCAAGTTCTTTTTATTTAGATGTCAATTCACAGTTTAGTTCTGTTTGTGATCAAACATCGAACAAGATGAATATAAGTTTCTCAGGTCAAGGTGGCTTAGCAGATCAAGGGTCACACATTGACGGTGAAAATCTTCCAGTTTTGACAGATGCTTGGCTGTCTGACAATTTAAAAAATCAAAAGAATAGACCTATAATAACTGTTCCTTCATCTCAAGACCGTTCAGAATTTTGGGTTGCTCGGATGTACCCTGCTAATAAATCGAGCTACTGGATGAAGAGGGATGATGTAAGACAATCAGCTGCTGAATTATCATTTGTTACTTGCTATAAAAAACCCCATCAGATTTATCATGAACCAAATAAGATTGAAACGCTAATTTCATCTACAGCACCATCAGTACCTTTACCAGAAACAAGGAAACATCTTGAAGTTGAAGCTCCAGAAGACACATCATCGTTTTCTTTTTCAAGCAAAAATACATCATTTGGTTATATTTCCACATTTCCTACAAAGCCGTGTTACAGTGAGGTTGCCTCTTTACCCACATCTAATTGTCAACAGCCAAATAGCTTACCTGAAGCAAGATCCACCTGTGAATGGAAAGAAACATCCAGCTGTTTGAAACCAGTCCTAGAGTCTGTTTCTTCACCTTATTCAGAGATTTCCCAAGATCAAGATTTTAAAAACAACCTCTTAACCTCTGTCCCAAATGCTCCTATTTTGCGGAAAGAAGAAATTTATATAAATACTGATTTTGAAGAATGTCTTTTTAGAACGATTGAAAAGGGAGATGCCAATTCTGATTCAGATAGTAACACAAGAGACTCAAAAACAGTTGAGTTAAACCACATAAATAAAGGGGCCCTTCACTCCAGTGACCAATTTGCAACATTCATGCAGACCTCCGAACCTGAAAAAGACAGTATGCAAGAGACGAGGGATGTTCTGAGAGAATCTGCTTTAGAGGTCCCCTCATTTAGAGAAGTGGAAGAAGTACCTCAAGTTGAAGAATGGGATTCAGGAAATAAATTTGAATTTCAGACAAAAAGTTTAATGAATGGTTCCTCTTCAAGCTTGAAAGTTGATTATTCTGGAAAAAATGTGAGCCAGAAAGCTTTCCCAAATTTTAATGCTGGAAATATGATGGAGAAGAGCAGCGAGGGGGACAAATGTAACCTGAATTCTGCTTCCAAGCCAGGAACCCCTTTATCTGTGGATTTTGTGATGGACAAATCAGTACATTCCGATGTAGATGGAAGTGAGAAAAAACCTAATACTTCACTTGATCATTCTTGTGAAACAAATGAAAAATTCACTCCACAGTTCAACTCAGATATGTGTTATGAAAACATACCTAGGATTAAGGATGTTTGTCAGATGAAATCATCTTTTATGGAAAATAATAGCAATCCTCCAGATCAGAAACACCCAGAGATAGCTGATCGTCTTGTGTGTAACTCCATTCACTCTGGGAAAAACACAAGTTGTTACACACCTGCAATAAGAGAGCAAAAAGAAGCTCAAGATCTGCATTATTCATTTAATAAAAACGATTGCTTGGGAGCAGGACTGCATTCTGGTCTATCCAGAAATAACACTGGAAATAAGACTAGAAGTACTTTGAGAGAAGACGGACTTTTATCAGTCACAGCTTCTCAAAATGTCTGCTTGTATATCAATAAAATGTCCAACGATCTAAAAGAGCCTGTTGAAAGAAAAATCCGCTGGAGGTCAGAGGGAAATCAGGCTGAATGCAATAATACAACCATAAACTCTGAAGAACTCAATAAGCTCGTAATTAGTATCAATGAGCTGGAATGTGACATGTTAGAAATGAAACTTAATCAAAATAAACGTTTACATAGTTACTGTACACTTGAATCATTAGAAAGTAGACGAAACTCTGAAGCCTCTAATTTGATTCAGAGATCCAACAGTAATAACGAGAAATGTTGCCCAAACCAATCTGTAATTGGAGCAGTAGAAGATGAGGAGAAGATCCAGCTCACTGATTCTAGTGAAGAAGATCTCTGTGCGTCAGAGCTAACAATGAAGTGTGAGAGTAACATCCACATACCCACTATTAATCATAATAGAGTGCAAGGAAATGAAAAACAAAATATTTTCCCTGAGGCTATAAAAGAAACCTCTAAAAGCACAGAAGAGTTTTCTGACACCTTTGACCAACTAGTTAAAAATGATATTGGTACAGAAAATATCCTTGGTTCTGAACCATTAGTGACTGCAGTAACCATGAAATATAGACAAGATACTAATTTAAGCTACAATAAAGAAGATAAAAATATATATCATAATAATGAAATCTTTTCAAAAGAGATCTTAACGGAATATCCTAATGCTATTCAGGAAGATAAAGTTGATAGGGAAATAAACTATTCTGAAGGAGAGGATAAAGAACAAAGAGAAACAAGAAAAAATGAGGAATGTGCAAATTCAAAATTAACTGGGTTACAACTTTCTGAAAATACCACATTGCTGCAAGAAAATCAGACTCCATGTTTTACTGATTGTGGTAAGGGAACAAAATATGATCCTGCTGAAATACCAGAAATATATTTCACTGCTTCTAAATTGGAAGAACAAGATGATGAGCTTGATTTACCAGATATGTGTATTAATAGTATTGAAATACACGATGAGAAAAGATCAGCAAATCTTTGGAATCGTGTGAGTGAAATATTGAAAGACAATAATGATAGTGCTAATTTAGGGGATAATAAAGGTGTCACTGAACAATGTGGAATTAAAAAAGAGCTCAAACAAGTTAGTGATGTTGAAAGCATTAATGCACCTCAATCTTCCACAGATCATTCTCAGAATTCTATTTCAGAACACTGTGATAAGTTTGTTGGAAACAGTCTTGATGCTTATAAATCTATACCAAGGTGCTACCTTCCTAAGGAAAATGAGCCAGCACATTTGATAAGTACAGGACAAGTATGTAAACCTGAGGTTCTGTCTCAAACCATCAATGCACAAACCATGCATACTTTCAAAGCAGAAAAGGAAAGGGAGTGTTTTAAAGAAAATAATGGAAATCCAGAACAGGATATTTTCCAAGATCAAGTTTTACCAGCAAACATATGCAGTTACTGCTGTTCAGATAGCGATGCATCTTTAAATGAAGTATCAAAACAAAAAGAATTGCTACCTCACATGTTTTCAAGGAATGATGCTGATACTGTTGATAACTTGATGCCAGTTAACCAAAGTGATGCACCAGAAAATATAAATCAAGTTTATGATTTAACTTCAGTTACTGGTAAAGGATTTTCCCATGATCCCACACAAAGTCCTTTGTTACAAACAGAAATTACACATGGAGAAAATAGGAACAGTAATACTAATACAACAAATGATCTTACACTGCCATCGAGCAATAATGTCTGCAATGAAGTACTTCAGTATTATGATACACAAATAAAGAGTTTTGGGAAAGCTGGAACACAATCTCCTGTTGACAAAGAAGAAATAGCTAAATCTGTAGATTATTTAATGTTAAATAAAACTTTAAATTATTGTGTGTCTGAGCAAAGTCCTAATAAGCTAAGAACATATTCCAAATTTATGGAATGCCATAAATCATTAGATTATGCTTCTGTTGATAACACACAAAACAATGTTTTCCCTCACGAAAGGTTGGATTCTTCTATAAATCACAATATAGGCAACTTTCATGAAGAGCCTGAACAGTTGTTGAATTCATTCAATATACATCATAAAGAAAGTGCTACATTGGGCTTAATAATTTCTGGAAAAAAATCAGTATTCACTTCGGTATTCAAAGATGAGTTAGAAGAAACTACATATGCTTTTCAAGATTGTTTTGAGAATAGCGTTAGCCAGAAAGAGATGGACTCATTAGAGCAATATAATCAGGAAAATAAATGCCTTACTTCCACGTGCGTTGAAAATGAATGCAAAACCAATATTGAAAAATGTAATGAATTCAGGGGATGTCGAACAGAAACCACAGAAAGTATGGCATGCAAAGTGTCTCATGATTTCTCTATAGAAAATAACACTGTAGCATCCTCTGAAGTTGATGAAACTCTTTTAGGAAATTCTGACGAATTCATATGGGAAAATACTCATTCTATGAAAGACTATAGTTCTGGATGTAATATGAATTCGTATATGTCTGGCTACTCTGCTAGACACTTGAATACACTAACTCCAGATGATCTTTATTTTAAGGAGAGTAAGTTTCTTAACTCTGAAATGTCTGATTGTGCTGTATCAAGTGCAGAGGATTATGCTTTATGTCAACAAGACAGCAAAATTGATGGGCATGGTGATTGTATTGAAGAGAGCTATGAAAATAAAAAACAAGATCAAAATGAGTTCCATGAACGTGTCTGTGACCAAGAAAATGCCTCTTTACAATCTGACAATAACACAACTAGAACAGAAACAAAATTACCAGAAGAAAACTTGCTTACTCCTCAACATGTTATTGAAAGACGCAGTCATGAAACAGCACCTCCTAAATGTTCTATGGAAGATTTTTCAGCTTGCATTTTATTTAAAAATGTCAGCCCCCCAAAGTCCCAAGAGTGTTCCTCATGTTCTACATGTAGTTCATCTACCAACTCACAGCACGATTCTTTTTTGACTTCTACATTTCAACTCGAAGAAAATAACTCGATTGGTCACCAGGATTTGCCAGATAGTTGTTCCTCATCTTCAGAAACTTCTCTTAAAAGCAACACGAGTCTCAGTGAGATTCTGATACCTGGTGCTTTAATCCCTAGTTCCTTAAACTGTCCCTCACTTACTGCCAGCCAATGTCAAGATTCTGAAATCCTTAACCCACCATTGTGTACTTCAGAAACAGTTCTTTTTCTTGCAGAAGGAAATGAATGTCACCCATTATCTAGCTGTCAAAGAAATTCAATTTTAGATTGCGGTGGGATACATAATTTGAAGTCTGAGAAAAAATGCCATGAAGTAACTGATTGCCAGGAACCTCCGAATGTTATTTTACCACAAAAAGATTGCTTAAAAGATAGTGACAAAACTTTATACCACAATTTAAATACAAATCCTGGTTTACAAAGAGAGCAGAGTACACTATATTTAAATAGCAGCATGGATGCAATAAATATTTCTTCTACAGAAATAGGTAACTCTCATACAACTGCATGTAAGATGATGAAGGCTGCGAGAGAGATTTTGATATCAGACGAACTAAACAATTCAAGAAAACATGACAGAATTCCTTCCAGATATTTCTCAATAAATGACTGTTTAACTTTGCAAGAAGAACCTGCATCGGCCATACATAACAATAAAAATAACATTTCTACTTCACAGAATGCAAAGAGAATGAAAAAAGATCGACATTGGCCAGATTTGCAGAGTCATAGCTTATCAGCACCAGTGATTGCTACTTCCATTGTTGAATGTGCTTCAGAAACTTCTGAAGTAGACTTGTCTCTTCATCCAGCTTCTAAGTCATTACAAGAATTAAATATGAGCATTGAGCCTCCCTCTCCAACTGAGGATGACATGTGCAGTACTAAAAGCTTATCAAAATTAAAGACAGAGAATATCCCAATTAATTATAAAGCCAGGTTTCAAAAGAAATCTATTGAAACGCAAGGAGAATATAAAGAACAATCTCAAGATATCCCTTCTGCAGATTCACCTCCAGTTCTTTGCCTTAAAGCTGTTGCTTACTCTACTGATAATGTTACAGATATAGAAGCAAACAAATGCTCAAGTAGCATTACTCCACTGCATAGTTATGTAAACAAAAATATAGAACCGAGATATCAGTTGGGGGCAACAAATGAACTAGATAAAGATAATAATGATTCAATGCACTTTAATTCAAGTGATATAAACCCTTACATACACCCATGGCAGCAAGATGAATGTTGCAAGATCGGTTGGAAACAATATGTATTTGGAAGTGCAAGTGATGTTTCCGGCAATCCTCCTCCACTGAACTTGGATAATCAAACTGTTATAAGATGTTCCAGTGTGGATAATGGTTTGAACTCTCAAAATTCTCCATTCCATTCTCATCTTAGTTCATATGCTAACGCAAGAATGCTGTCCAGAACCCTTAGTAGTACAGACGATCTCCAAAGGTGGGATGTTGCAAGAGAAAGTTTTGATTCTATGCATTCTGATGGAAATGGCAAACATGATACAAATATTTCTCAGGATGAACTTGAAAGCACACCAGAAAATTGCATTTCCGGTGGTGAAAATGTTCTTCCAGATAAGAGATGCACTCAACAATCTAAAAATACTTCCCCACCAGTTGATGAAATTGTTCTATTCTACCCCACTAAAACAAATTTATCACATAATAAACAGCAAGAAATAGTTATTTGTGATCAGGAAACACAGACAGAAGCTCCAGCAAAGCATAAGAGACAGAAGAGGCATCGTAGAAGCTATACAGACCTACCTTCAAGAAAACCTGAGCCAAGCAAGAGTTCATTCCAAGAACCTTCTTCTTGGTCAAGTGTGCAGAACATTTCCATGCATCTTTCACAGCTTCTTCACAACACCTCTGAGCTGCTTGGAAATTTGTCCTTTCAAAAAATAAAGGACGACGAACCAAATTACCATAAAGCAGTTGAACAGAGAACAAGCTTTGGCATGTTTGATCGCCATACTCAAACAACTGAAGACATAGGCATTCAAACTGATATTTTAGGACATCCCCGAAATACAATTGAGGACAGACAAGTTAATGCTAATATGAAAACTGAGCTAGTGAAATCTCAGGAAGTAAATGTTATTGTGAAACTAGTACATCCAGATACTATAACTCTACCTAAAGAAAGAACATCAAAAACCAAAGGAAGGAAATTGCTGAGTATGCCTGACATAAGAAGTCATGACGCTGATACTCAAGGACATTATTATATGCCTCAATCTACTTTAGGTATACATTCCAGTTCTTCCTCAGAAGTGCCTAGAACACCATTAACTATTTCATCAACACCTGCTTTCAATAGTGCCAAAGTATATCCAACTGCACCCCCATTATGTAATTCTAGACTTAAGTCTCCAGCTACTGCTGTTAGTAATCCTGCTTCTTGTATCTCTCTATCTCCCAATTGTTACTTTCAAGATAGGAATCCTATTGATAAAACTAGCATTTCACAAACAAGGCAACTGTATTGTAAAAACAATTTGCTAGTTGACAGAGCTTCTTCCCCAATTTTGATAGTAAGTGCAAGTCCAATCAACCAGAAACCTACATCAGAGATTTCAACTAGTTCTTCCAAAGCTTCAGCTGGGAAACAGGTGAAAAGTACTGATACTTCAGGAACTGGTTTTAAGAAAAAGGACTCAGATCTACAGTATAATAGGTGTTCTTGGGAATCATGTCTTGATACTTGTTCACATGGTGAGATAGACAGTGAGTCTACCACACCTAGAGAGAGCAAGGATATTCATAAAAGATCTGGAAATGGCTTGGATAAAAGCATGGCCAAAGGGCTTTCCAAAAAAGGTACTTTAAAACAAAAGCAAAGATTGACCATTGACACACATACTGCAGTTCACACCGAAAGACTTTATCACTCAAGCAGTACTTTAGAACTTTCTAGCCATGGGGAATATATAATTGATGATCGCGGAGAAACCCTTCCCACAGAACATTCATTTCATCAGACACGAGCCATGAGAAGGGCAAGAAACTTCTCGGGAGGAATTAAGAGTGGAAACTCCATTAGAAATTCAGAATGTTCACCATCTAAGAGGTCTTTACCAAAATCTTTAAATGAGCCTCATCTCTCTTGTGTAAAATCTGAAGGAACCCATGAATGTGTTCTTGATTCTTCTCAACCATGCCCCCAGATCTGGAGAAATGAGAAAGGTGGTTCTTTTCTCAGGTCAGAAATGAGTGACGTGCAAGACGATGATGATAATGATGTTGATGAGCAGGATGATGATGACAATGATGATGATGATACAAAAACAGGATCTGATATTGATAGTGTATGTAATACTGAAATCTTGCTAAACGGAAACACTTCGTTAGTAGAAGCCCACAGACATAGAAGTTACAGTCTTCGTGACCTGCCCATGCACAATAAATTCAGCAATTGGTGTGGTGTGAAGGGAGCTCCTCACTCTTCCTTAACTAGCCTGACATTGAGTGCTAGTGATATCCAGAGCCAGACGGAAGGCAAATCGGTTAACAGAAGAACCACTGAAATGGAAGAGAGATCTCTGCTTAGCGAAAGGAGAGCCAGAGAGATTGAGAGACTAAGAAGAGAGCGTGCCCAGGTTATGTCTGGAATACATTTAGATATGAGCCAGCAACCTCTTACTGTGGAACTCACGGAAGCAAAGCTAACCTATGGGATTGGTGAAACTGATGCCCAACTCAGGATTCTTCAGAATGTAGCGGGTGAGGAATTGACACCAGTGCCCATAAAACAGCAGCTTTACGAAAGGTAATTTATTTTCTCAACATTACAGATTGGCTAAGTACAGCAAGAGTTTGACCTACAGGTAGTCCTCGACTTACGAGCGCAATTGTGCCAAAAAAATTTTTAATGTTGCTAAGCAAAACAGTTGTTAAAGGAGTTTTTGCCCCCTTTTATGACCTTTCTTGACACGGTGGTTAATCACTGCAGTTGTTAAATTAGTAACACCGTCGTTAAGTGAATCTGGCTTACCCATTGACTTTGCTTGTCAAAAAGTTGCAAAAGGTGAACACATGATCTTAGAACACTGCAGTTGTCGTAAGTATGAGTCAGTTGCCAAGGGTCTGAATTTTAATCATGTGACCATGGGGATGCTGCAATGGTTGTAATACCAATAGCACCTAGACTTATATACCGCTTCTTAGTGCTTTACAGCCCTCTCTAAGTGGTTTACAGAGTCAGCCTATTGACCCCAACAATCTGGGTCCTCATTTTACCCACCT
>JANHGD010003680.1:23256-33911 GCA_027560375.1 Imantodes cenchoa | reverse complement strand
AACCACTCCTCCACCCCTTCCCTGGGGTCGCGACTGATGCCACACCTGAAACCCGTCCGGGCACATCTCAGAGAGGGAACACCCCCCTCCTGGCCCAGCCAGGTCTCAGTAATACATGCCAGGCCCGCGCCCTCTTCCAGAATAAGATCCCAAACAAGGGGCGCCTTGTTAACAACAGACCTGGCATTAAGCAGCAGTCTGAGTCCAGGGCCCTGATTACCCTGGTTACCAGGCATCTGGGTGGAACCAGAGGGGCCAGAACGAGGGATCGCTATGAGACAGCGTTCTCTCATTCCCCGAGAGCGGCCTACCCCTCGATTCCCACCATGTCTGCCTCTCCCTGTTACAACCGGGATCTTTCGGCCCTCAAGGTCCCCGGAGATCCCCTCTCCCACCCCGCCGGCCCTTGGCTCACTCAGCAGGCACAACACATTCATACCAGCCCTGGGGAAAGAGGTCCTCTGCCCCCCCCCCTGCTTCTGTAGCTACATTCAGCAGGGGGGGGCTTCGACTCCCCTCCCAGGGCCCTTCATCCTATCATTAATTAAGTTAAGCCTCACTTTCCCTCAGAAGAATAAAGGTAGGAGTGCCATCCTTTTGTTTCAGCTGTGAGCAAGTATACGAACCTAGATGTATCCAGTGATAATGAGAGGGTTTTCAGTAGCATGATAAATACATTGGCCTGGATAAAAATTGGAACTAACCATAGTTGAGTTTTCCACATCCGGGAACATACATGATTCACAGCTTGAAGGTGTGTGGACTTCAACTCAAGAAGGCTGAGTGCAAGGCTGACTGAGGAATTCTGGGAGTTGAAGTCCACATGTCTTCAAGTTGCCAAGGTTAAGAAAGACTGCGCTTGTTCAAAGAGTTATTCGGCAACTTGCCAAGGACAAGAGCCATGGTGGTGCAGTAGTTAGGATGCAGTACCGCAGGCTACTTCTGTTGACTGCCGGCTGACTGCAGTTTGGCGGTTCAAATCTCACCAGGCTCAAGGTTGACTCAGCCTTTCTTGTTGGGGGCAAGAGGCTGATTCTGTAAACTGCTTAGAGAGGGCTGTAAAGCACTGTGAAGCAGTATAAGTCTAAAGGCTATTGCTATTGTCAGCCTTGCACCTCAGAGGAGCTACTGGAGGCAGGAGGCTAAGCTGGAGAGGTGTCTGGTTCTTACATTGATAGGAAGCTAATAACTTTACCAATTTGGTTACTGCAATATCTAGCATGACAGCGTAAAGGGAGACTTCAGCCGAAATAGTTGGCACTCTCCAGTGTGTAATACCAATTTAATCCTGGACGCAAGTGTTGAAATCTGTTTGGAAGAGGCAATTAGAGTCTGGCCATTTGTCTTAAACTAGATAGAAGATGAGTACAGAGCTTTCCGAGAAGAAGCCAAAAAACAAATTGAGGATCTGAACATGACCTTAGAGAAAATACGCACAGATTTGGAGGAGAAGGAGACAGAAAGGAGTGACATGAAAGAAACCATATTTGAACTGGAGGACGAAGTGGAGCAGCATCGAGCAGTGAAACTCCACGACAACCTCATCATCACTGACTTGGAGAGTAAGTAGCCTCTCGGCTTTCCCTGGGAGTTTTGCAATTACTTTTCTCGGGTATGTGTGTGTGTGTGTCAAGTTCTTACAACAATTAAAGCATCGCAAGAACATTAAGAAAATGAATTCTTCATTTTCTTAATGTCCTTGCAGTGCTTTAATTGTTGTTAGCGTTGTCATTTTCTACTGGGGAAATAGATGTCCCCAATTTGACCATGATGCCTGGATTTGAATTAGTTGGATTGTGACAATGCGACATTTTCACGAACAGCTTTCTCAAAAAAAAAAAGGGGTTACTAGAGTGGTGGTTGGTGATCTGGTTGGGGAGAGTTGATCCGTCAGCCCTATTCTTATTTTCTTTTCTTTTTTGCAAATTTTTTTATTTTTTCTCCGCAGTAAAAAACATACTTAAGACATCATATACCTTCAGTACAATTCAAACATTTTCAAATACAATTTCATAAACAAACTCACATATCCATATCTTGATCTTTGGTATATATTGCTTAACTCATGCCACCTCCTTTTCTAATTTCGTCATCCGGATAACCAAATTCTTTTCCGATTAAATTTACCGTTAATGTTGCCTCTCCCTATTGAGTAATATATCTCTGTCATTTGAAAACTTCAGAGGGGGGAACTCTGTTGTCCTCAGCAGATTGATACGTTTCTTAAGGTGGTTCTTCTCAAGAAATCACACCAAATGTTTGTCCGGAATGCCTAAAAAATTAGCCATGTAATTAATTAAAAGTTATTTTGATTAATGCATGACTAGTGCAGTGTCACACCCTGAGCAGATCACCCCACCCCTTGTCGGACAAGCACCGAGGACAGGGAAGCTGCATCCGATGGCTGGCACCTACTCAGCTGGTGATCTCTATTCTTCTCCTATTGAATGCAGCCCAGCCAGGCTTCCCTTTCCTTCATCCCTCTGCAGACTCAATAGGAGCCCCTTCCGTTTATCTTCTAGGCCATTTAGAAAGACTTCAGGCAGCATAAGGCCAAGAAGGGGGCTTTGGAAGAGGATCTCTCTCAATAGTTTGCTGCAATTTGAATCAGAATTATTTACAAACAGCTTTTTTAAAAACTTTGATTTACAGGAGAGAGAGAGAGAGAGGGAGAGACAGACAGACAGACAGACTGACACACAACACACACACACACCTTTAAGCCTTGAAGGGCTAGGAGGTTTTCCTCCAGCCCTGGAGTAGAGGAAGGTTGGTGTTTGAGGACCGTATGACTGTATTAGTTGAAAGACAATCTGTGGTACGTGAGCTGCGGAGACAGCACTGCCAGCAAGCCTTCTTAGAATCTGCCAGGGAAAGTCGGGCATTACAAAAGTGGGAGGGAGAGAGAGTGCAGCTTTGAGCTTGCAGGGTCCGGCCTGAAATGAAACTAAGAGGCAGGGCTGGATGGCCCAGAGTCTGAATAAAAAGACTACAGAGTGCTGATAAGTGATGTGGAGAGAGGTACATAGTCTTTGCTTGGCTGGGAAGAATATGTAAGACGTTTTCTGCGTTGTGCTCTCCAGGGAGCGCTGGAGAGGGTTGATGAGGGCACCCCCTGAGAAAAAGGAAGGGGCCAGAAGGAGAGATCTGGTAGGGTTGATGGGCACTTCCCAGCCTCAGATATTTGAGGAAGATTGGGGAGAATCTTTCGTTTGATAGGCAGGCAAAGCAAGGCAAGATGAGTGGTTGGAAGGAATGCTTATTGTGTATGTAATTAACCAGCGTATTCAGGGGAAGTGAGCACCCAAAGTGGCTAACACTGGTAGAATGAGTGCAGTGCATGAAAATAAGAGGGTGGGTCCAGTTCCCTCTGGGTTGTGTCAGCCTTGCGTGGGAGTCCACACAAGAAACACACCCAGATGAACTAATCCTACTTTAGAGTAAGATTTCATTATCAGAACCCCACAAGTTCCCCTTCACTCTTTTCAGTCTCTGGAAAAATAGGGAGGGTCCCTTCTAAAATGCTTCTCCATCCGTAGATTGAGCTACCTCTTGTCTCCCAAACCTGTTCCAGATACCATTACAGGTTGTCTGGATGGGGGCCTGAATTGAAACCATGATGGGCTGGGAAAGATATGGCGACAGACGCAGGGTGAGCCATTCACCCTTTCTAAGCCAACTGTCCTCGATCACCAACTCACCTACAGAAATGAAGGACGTTCCTGTCAGTTGTTGTACTTAAGAAACTTTAACTAGATAAATGCCAAAACTAGGCTAGCATAATGAATCAGTCCAGGCAGGTGGCAAAACATATCAGGATCTTTGTGACAGTTGTCTCTTGGCCTTGCCTACTTTCGAAGGCCGAGAGATCCGAACACAGAGGGGATACCCTGGTGGGAAGGTCCCTCTGCTGCAGGGTGACCTCTCTCCTGATGTCGCTGTCCCGATTACCAGGAAGCTTCAGGGCCCCATTCCAAACCTCCTAATGATCCAGACAGCCTTGTATAGCAGAGCACTAGGCTTGGTTGTGGGAGAAATGTCTCCCACAGGGTTATTTAAACCTGGAGAAGAGCACTAAATGTCACTTATACCCATCTGGTTTATTTTCCAAACTCGAGTCGGCACAGCTAATCTAAGAAGGGCAGGATGCAACCTACCTCTACAGAGTCATGCAAGTTAGGCGAGATGTTTACTGAAGTAATTAAGGCAGAACAGGGAAGTAATGGAGAAGAGTGGCTTCTTTTTAGAGAGCTAGTATTCAACGGTCCCTGGTTCCCAGGGATCTGCCCACGATCTAGTATCTTCTGATTTCCTCAACGTTCCTTCACCCTCCAGGCCATTTGAAGCTGGGCTGAAGGTTGCTTGTTTCTCAAGTCCCTGGGAAGGTAACGAGGGAGGGAGTGGTCCAAACAGCATCGTGTACAGTATCAGTCAGCCCATTGCCAGGGTTGCATCTGCACAGGCTTTGAAAAGATCTTGGGGAGGCTTGTGAAAAGTCCTGCCTGAGAGGGGGATGTGGATGAAGTGACCTGTGTTTCCAGGTTTAGAACTGCCTCTCCCTCTCACCCTCATTTTTAGAATGCTTGAAAGATGCTTTCATTTCACTGGGCCTTCAGTTTATAGATTTAGTGGTATCCATCTTGGGCAGGGCAGATACATTATTTGATTAGTTACTCCTTTTATTCTTATAATTTGATATTTATTTTTGCTTTTATAATTTATCATGTTTGTTATAGTCTACCCCAGTGATGGCGAACCTTTTTTTAGCTCGGGTGCCAAAAGGGTGTGCGTACACACGTTAGTGTGCTCATGCGTGCCCACACCTGTAATGCAATTCCCTTCCCCCCGCACATGCACACAGTCCTCCTGCACTGCACACCCCCATGCATTCGCACAGGCCTCACTGAAACCTCTAGACTTCCGGTAGGCCCGTTGGGCTATTTTTTGCCATCCCCAGGGTTCAGGAGGCTCGTGTGCCCTCAGACATGGTTCCGTGTGCCACCTGTGGCACCCGTGCCATAGGTTCACCATCACTGGTCTACCCATTACTTTTAGTTTTGAGAGGTCTTTAAAAAAAACTATTACTATTAAGAGCCATGCACAGTGGCGCAGTGGTTAGTGTGCAGTACTGGCAGTACTGGATCAAGGTTGACTTAGCCTTCCATCCATCCGATATTGGTCGTTAAAATGAGGATCCAGATTGCTGGGAGCAATAAGCTGACTGTAAGCTGCTTAGAGAGGGCTGTAAAGCACTGGGAAGCGGGATATACATAAATCTTAGAATTTTATTCCACCCCCCACCCCCCCATACTTCCAAACTGAGCATGTTACATTAGGATTGCATAAAAGTAAAGCAACTTTACTTAAGCCAGTCACTAAAATTATCTGTTTTAGAGAAAATTGTATTATAAAATAGTTTAGGATTATTAGCCATTTCTCAAGCATTGCCAGTCTCCGGAAACTCTGGAATTCATAAGAAGCATTTTTCTAAAATTTGTATTCAGAAAGGAAAAGCTGCATATAAGTAGAAAAGCATATCTTAAACCTTGGAAGGAGGATGCAGGTTCACAATTTTATAGCCTTTCAAGTGAAATATAATATTTCCATTTTATTGAATAATAAATTTTGAAAGTAGGTAAAGAACCCCATATATATATATATAATTCAGTTCCCTTTTCTAAACAAAAGATGATGTTAAATGGGATGAAGGGGATGTTTTATAAAAAGGGAGAGTGTTTTACTTTCAGTGGTTTAAAAGTGGTTGTGTAAGTGGTTGAAAAAATTAGCCCCATTAATGCTTTGATGGAAAAAACACTTGTCTGGAAAAACATAAAGGTTGGGTTCCCGGTGATTGAACTTGCTTTCCTATCCCTGCAGGGGGCAGCAAAGTTGCCTGGCTTTCTCAGATGCAACCCGGCCAGTCTTGAGTGCATCATTTCTTCCTTGACTGTTTCTGTTTATCTGGTGCTATTTTCTGTCAAATTTGTCTCACAGATTTAGAAGTATTGTAGACAATGAGACAAAGAAATAAATTAGTTACCATTTGTTTTAAAACAGGTGTAATAATAACTAAAAGGTGGATGTTGAAAATCTAACATTTTACAACTAAGCTGGTTACAGTATCTACACAGACTTGCATACCTCAGAGATATGCAAGGTTGTAAAGGAAATAGTTTTACAACCACTAATCAATCAAAAAGGAACCTAGACATATACAAAGGTTTTCCCAAATTGGGCCTTTGCTTTCTCCTTGAACTTCTCACTAGATGGCAGTCTTAGATTTTGAAAACTGGAAAGCCAAACTCTGAAAGGCAGTGGCTAACCTCTCTTAATAGCCGCTTTTGAGCAAAACTGCAGTATGTGAAAAGTTAATCTGAAACAAACGTATTTTGTCCTGGAGACAAGCTAAGGAACTTACATTAAAATTCAGCAGTGCCTTTATGTGTTTGCGTAAAATTAGGGAAGTGAGTTGAGTCCCAAGAGAGAGAAGGTGGTCTTAGGTGTAGGCTACCACTTTTGCCGTAGACCACACACTCTGAGGTGTTTAGGATACCAATCTAATATACTTACCTCTCCCAAGACATATTTATTATTTTTTAGACACGAGGGACACTTACTTTTATATAATAGTTTTGCAGTCTATCCAGAGAACTTTGGTTGTTAGTCACATTAAAAATATAATAAATGCGTGAAATGTGTTCAGGTGTATTGTTAAATCCTGTGCTACTTTTTATTTGCTAGACACAGTTAAGAAGCTTCAGGATCAAAAGCATGACATGGAAAGAGAGATCAAGACCCTGCACAGGCGACTGAGGGTAAGTCATCATGTTTGATGGGGGGAGGGGGGGGAGAGAGAGAGAGAGAGAGAGAGAGATGGCCTTCATGCATAAGGTGGAAGTTGAAGTCACAGTCTCCCATTTTCTAGTCTGGTGCCTTAACCACTAGACCAAAGTGGCTCCTTATTTAGTCCAGTTACCTTCTTGTTCTTTTCCGTAAGGGTTTGAAAAGAATGCATGTCTCTTCTGCAGTTCTTTATTCATAGATTCATAAGGAGCCACATAGGTCATTAGATCCCTCCTTTGGGTAGGAATCCAGAACTGAGGGATGCAAGACACACACCCCCTTGAGCACATTCAGGGAAGGGAAGCTGCATCTCTTGATTCTCCATCCTGCCCTCAAACTGCCCCTTTAACAGATTAATAGAGTTGGAAGGGCCGAAAGGGAGATCAGACCAACACAGAATACACATTGGAATGGGAACCATTCCTGCCTTGAGCTTTTTGCTGCCCACAGCGTATGCTGGATTATATTCAGATCTTGTGATCAACTCACAAGATTTTGCCATAATATTACTGTTAAATGAAAGATCCCTTACCCTTGATCTCTGTCTTTCATTTCAACTTCACATTGTTTCCATTAAATCCCATAGTGATATTTTCAGCCCGTTTCTCTAAGCTGTCATGGTCTTTTACACTGTTGTTTCTGTGTTCTAGGATCTATTCTATCTATTCATTGAATTTTGCTTTATTGCAGACATACTTAGCAGTTTTTCCACATCCTCATTCACATTGCTAATGTAAACACTGAAGGGCCCTGGACTGAATTTTGTATCACCCCTCCAATTTGATTGAGAAGGACGTCTGATTTTTGAGCCAGCTCTAGAGCTACTTAATTGTCTCATCATTCAGCCCACACTTGCTGATTTACATGCCATGGGATATTTTGCCAAATAGTTTGCTATAATCAAGTGCATTTTATCTGTTGCATTTATGCTAGTAAGAAATTTCCAGATCAAAAAATAAGATTAATCTGGAATAACTTATTTTTGACATTTTTTTTGCTAATTATTTTTATTCACCATCTTGTTTTCAAAGTGTTTACTGATCAAATTCTCATCCTAGAGTTCTTCAAGGTATCTGGCTTTCTGACTGAAGTTACAACAGCCCTCTCCAGGGCTACTTATGACCGGATTTGAAGTACAGGATTTTAAATTCACTCAAAATAATTGTGTATTCCTTCGCTCCACTATTTCTCAAAGTGTGGATTGCAAACCCCAAGAAGATGGCAAGAGTTGCTGGAGAGGGCAGGATATTGTCATGAGAGAGTGCCAACCTGCCAGGTGTTCCCAAGCAGGCTGTCAGCTGTCAGGCTTTCAGTTGGCATCTGTTTGGGGTTTCATCCCCCCCCCAGCTGAGCACACAATCTCAGAAGATGCCGCTTTCCATTGTCTCTTCCGGTTGAATTGCACCCCTGTCAGGTCCCTGCCTGGGAATCCACTGCCTAATCCCTGCTTATTTTCAGGAAGAGTCTGCAGAGTGGCGCCAGTTTCAAGCAGACTTGCAGACTGCGGTGGTCATTGCTAATGACATCAAATCTGAAGCCCAGGAGGAAATTGGAGACTTGAAACGCAGGCTGCATGAAGCTCAAGAAAAGAATGAAAAGCTCACCAAAGAGCTCGAGGAAATAAAGTCACGCAAGTATGTTAATCAAACTTAATTATCATCTATGGTAATAAATTATCATTTATGGTAATTTCTTACATTCTGAAAGCTGCACAGTACGCAGTTGTTGAGCATGAAAACATATCAGATAACATACAGGGTTTATTTTGCTCATTTGTTAGAGGAGGTTTATAAAAATGGTAAATTTATTAAAATCCTTTCTTTTTTTTAACTACTGATAGTCCTCAAGTTACAACTAGTCGCTCAGTGACCATTTGAAGTTACAATAGCCCTCCCCAGGGCTACTTATGACTGGATTCGAAGTTCCCACAGCCACACATCTCCAGTGGTCACACGATCGTATTTTGGGTACTCGGCAGCCAGCCTACATTTATGACTGTTTGCAGAGTTACATTCTCACGTCACCACAATTTATGACATTTTTTGGTGGAAACCAGCATTTGCTTCTGATTTCCAACAAACTCCCATTCTAGACAGCAAATTTGCTTAACAAGTGCCACGGAAAAGGTTGTAAAATCAGGCTAAGTAGTAACCTGCTTAACAACCAACACGATTTATGGCCATAATTCCAGGCTCAATTACTGTCGTACATTGAGGACTACCTCTCCAGAATTCTGTTGGGAATAGATTTTCCATTGCTCAGCAAAGCGCTTGTTAAATGACTTGTGCCTAAGATTACTTTTGGGGGGGGGGGGGGCTACGTTAAGTGAATGGCTGCAGTTGTTAAGTGAAGCATTATATGAATGTGGCTTCTCCCATTGATTTTGCTTGTTGCAAGCTGAATGGGAAGATCGCAAATGATGACCATGTGATCCTGGGACGCTGCAGCCATCGTAAATACATGCTGGTTGCCAAGCACCTGTATTTTTGTCATGTGACTATGGGGATGCTGCAGCAGTCATAAATATGAGGAATGGTCACTCGTCACCATTGTAGTGCCGTTGTAACCTTGGAACAGTCACTAAACGAATGGCTGTAAGTTGAGGACCACCTGGGCATTTCCCCCACACACTCATCTTTTCTGACAAGAGGAGATGAAATGGTGAGGCTGACCTTTGGACTGGCCCTGGGGCTGTTCCTGCCCCACCACTCCTTTGGGTCTGCACGAAGGAAAGCCCAGCCTAACTGAGAAGAAAGGGGATAGCCCCAACCACCTCCACTCTTGTTTCCACTACCTGAGTGCTCCATTCCCTTCATTGTGGGGTTGGGTGGGGCTTGCCTTTTCTCTCTTCCCCACCCCACACTCGTGGGACACGGGGGATCTTCGGCTTTGGATACATTCAGGCTGTTTACCAGAATGGCTGAATTAGAGCCACCCAAATTTTCAGTGTTTTCTTCATTTATAGATTTTTCTAATATTAAATTTCTTCCTCTGAGGGGAAGAAAACAATTGCTCAGTTTCTGTAGACTGAAATTGTGGCTGTTTAGGATCATACGGAACTGAAATGGAAAACAAAAGTAGCAATCATAATATAGTTAAAAGAGTGACTTGAAATCTTTGTTACACCCTTTAATGGAGAGGAAAGGGCAGGAGTGCTTGTGATGTGGCAGGATTGAAGAGGCACAAAGCATGCAGTGCTGCAAAATTATGTGCCCTGCTGGTATGTGACATGCCAGAACCCTGGACCAAAGCAAATGTGATGCTGTCTGAAAAGAAAGGTCAGCCCAGACATTGAAGCAGACTGGAAAGGGCCAGTTCCTCTTCTTACGTGGGGACGTGGCTATGCTGCTGTATCTCTTCCTTTGGGACCGCTTTGGATTCCAGCAAGATGTGTTAAGCCAATGTTAGATGGTTTGAAATCATGGTCTGTTCAACTTGATTCTGGACTGGCGGCTGACGCTAATTGTGGCACAAGCGGAGAGGACTGACTGAAAGGCCTTGAGGCGGTAACAACGTGTCGTAAATCACTCTTGCAAGTGCCAAAGCTTCATCTTGTACACAGAGGAGGAAATGTCCACTTGCGTGGAGAGGTGTGAGAGCGTATCAACTCTTCAATTGCAGTTTCACAGCCAGCCATCAGAGACTTTTGAGACTTGTTCTTTGCTCTCATTGCTTTGATTACAGTTATGCTTTTGCTACTTATGCTTTGTATTATTCCTTTGCCATGTTTTCTGTATTGACATGTAATTTATGGTGTTTTTGCTGGTGTTTTTCCTTATAAGACTTATTGTTTTGTATTATGCCTTTCCTTG
>JANHGD010003680.1:3119-15294 GCA_027560375.1 Imantodes cenchoa | reverse complement strand
GGGGGCAATATGCTGATTCTGTAAAACCGCTTAGAGAGGGCTGTAAAGCACTATGAAGCGGTGTATAAGTCTAAGTGATATTGCTATTGCTAGTCTGGGAAGGAGGGAGGGAGGCACACCCACCTCGCTCTTTCATTGGCTTTTTCTAAGTTTTATTGAATTCAGTACTGTGCAGTATTTATTCATTTATTGGTTTACCTGACTCTGGTGGGCTAACAATTAAGACAAAAGCAAAGACTCAACAAATAATTCAGAACACAAACAGCTCAAACATTGGCCCAGCCATGCTCTTGGGGTTGGAGGTTCGATGACAAAGCCAAGGGGTTTTTTTACCTTGCAAAAGTCCAGCAGGATAGAGCCAAATCTGATCTTTTCCACCCTTTCTGAATAGTCTTCATGGGCAGCCCCATGTAGTGAGCACTGCATTAAATGGAACGCAGTTGGGGGAGTGACTAAGGTGTGAATGGCTCTCCTGGCCATGGCTGCCATCTGGTTCTTGAGCAAAAGCTGTGAATCCAGGAAGACTCTCAAATTGCACACAGGATCTGCCTGGGGCAGTGCAGCCCCACCCAGAACAAGAGAACCAAGAGATCTTAAAGCCCACTTGGTTTGAGCTGAAGCCTCGATGGCATCACTCAGAGGGCCTGGGTGAAGAGACACGACTGGGCATCACCTGCGTCTGGGTATCCTCTGTATTCCACATCTTTTGAACAAAGACGTATTGAGGAGCACTAACTCCTTTTCTCATACAGGTAGTCCTCGACTTATGACTATAACTGAGCCCAGCTTAAAGGTTTTAAGTCATGCCAGTTGTCATGTCAGCCCTGATATTACATTTTTGAAAGAAAGAACCTGTTGGTCATAAAGTGAATGCCATGGTTGTTAAGCAAACGCTGTGGTTGGTAAGCAAATCCATTGTTTGCAATGGGAGGAACTAAATAGTTTTCTACCAAAAAAATAACAATGCATAAATCTCAGGCCTGTGACTGCAGGACCCTGCAAACAGCCGTAAGCCTGGGTCAGTTGCCGAGAACCCAAAATCTGAAGCAACCACTCATAACTCGAGGACCACCTGTACAAAAGTGATGTTCTTTAACTAGCTGCAGCCCCAAGGAAAGAACTGCCCCCTCTTCAAACTCACTGGGAGGTCTCAACTTCGGCACATGCTGCATGCTTGACCACCCTCTACCCCTCTTCACAAAGGAGGGCCGGGTGCCAGCTTCCTTCTCAACAGGTTTTCTCCCACAAATAGGAGGAATCTGCTGGAGAGGAGGTGGATTGGTGCTCCTTCCTCTGAAGTGCCAGGGCTGCTCTGTGTCATGGGAATGCATGCCCGACTCAGAATGTAAAGCTAGCTGGGAAGCAGCATTGAAAGTGCTAAGAGGAGGGAGCCAACCAAGAATCTGGGATCCAGGCAGCAGCTGGCTTCTTTAGGCGGTTCATGGGAAAGAGGGGATGTGATGTCCCAGGCGAGGTGCAAGTTTACATTGCCAGGGTCTTAGTGATGGCATTGGAGACCCCTCCTTACCCCAGTAGGATATTGAGGGATGCTGTACCAAAACTGAGCAGCTGTCACTGTGTCTCGAGATTCTTGGAGCATGTTCTGATCTCCAGGTTATATCTCCCCTCTTCCGATATAATCAGGGGGCCACTTCCATAGCTTGACTTGTGAGGTGTGGACAAGACCACCATCTCCTTCCTATGCAGGATGAATTTAAAGTCAGCTCAGATGGAAATCTGGCACCCATCAGGTGAGAGACTCATTTGGAGCTGTCCCTTGTCCTGAAGAAAAGCGGCTGATGGAGAACCTTCCAGGCCTTCAGCCACACCAGAGGAATGCGAAGCCCAAGGAGTCTCTGCTCACATAAGTTCCTGGGAGGGGGGAGGGATCCTTGAAAGTCCTGACTGATGGAGACCAGCCTTTGGGAGGGGCCATCCAAGCCTCTGAGTTAGGCAATTAAAGTTTAGTTAAATACTTATTAGACATATTTTTGGAAGGCAACCTATGCAACCTGGACAAAAGTTAGGCATATTTTTGGAAGGCAACCTGTGCATTTCCTGCACAATACAGTTCATACAGGTGGATCTCCTCTGTTTTCTGTTAGCCGGGTAGGAATATTACCTTGCCTCCCTAAGAACGGGCCAGCCAGAGGGACCTTCTCCTGCAAAGCAGAATTGCCCTTTCCTAGTTGCTGAGTTGAAGTGCTCCAAATGCTTCCTGGAGAGAGAAGAGCAGCACAACACGGGCTGTCCTGTGGGATTTTAGCCACCTTGAGGCTGCCTTTGGACAGAATGACTCCAACAAGTTGAAGTTGCTAAAGAATTGCTTGTAAATTGAGGGATTTGCAACGATTTGTTTAGCAACTGTTGAAAGCTGCAGCAGCATTGAAAAAAGCGACATCTGGCCCTTGCACTTATAACACTTTGCAGCATCCCAACAGACACAGGATCAAAAGTCAGGTGCCTGGCAACCAGCCTGTACTTGTGACAGTTGCCATATCCCAGGATCATGTGATCACCATTTAGGACCTCGGTTGGCTTCTGGTGAACAAGTCAACGGGAAAAGCCAGATGTACTTAACAGATGCATGGCTCACTTAACAACCACCTTGCTTAGCAATGGAAATTCTGGTCCAAATTGTGGCCATTAGTTGAGGACTACTTGTAGAGCTGAGGATGCTTCTCAGTCTTGGTAAGACACATGGCCTTCGACTGGCAGAATTCCGCAAGCAGCCACGGGAGTTGAAGTCCACGTGTCTTGAAGCTGCCAGAGTTGAGAAAGACTCTTTGGCCTGCCTTCCTGGAGGGAAGAGAGGGGAGCAAAAAATGATCTCTGACTCCTGGGCCAGAGGGAGACCTTCTGCATTGGACAAAGCACAGACCTTTCCCAGAAGCACCTGGCAGGCACCTGGGCAAGGAGCGGAGCATTGGGAGGGGTGCCGGGCCTCCTTCAAGCAACCATAAGGGAAATTGTTGGATATTAATACTTAATTTCCTCTTATTACCGGAAACAGACCAAATATCCAAGATAGATTAGAAATGCAATTAGTGAAGGAAATTAGAATGTTTATGTTCTGTTTCCATGGCTATTATTATTTTATCAGTACACCAATATCATGATAAAGTGGCTGTTTCACTACTACTCTGGCTCGCCATGCCACCCTCCTTGGCTTTGCAAACCATGACAGACAATCAGTCCACATGTTAACCCAGAAGCACTATTTTTGATTGCCCTGCCAGAACATTGAATGTTAGTTTCCCTCCTTCCAAAATGGACCTGGTAGCATTTGGGAGGCTATTTAGATTCCTGTGTGAGAGAAAGGGGTGTGAATGTGTACCTGCGAGTTAGCGTTGACTCCTGGCACTGTCTTTGTTGTGTTCTTGGCAAGGTTTTTGAAGTGGTTTCCTGTTCGAGAGAGAAGAGGGACCAGCCCAAAGTCCTCCAGCAACTTGAATTCTGGAGGAGAACTTGGACTCCAAGTTTGTAGTTCGGTACCTTCAGCCAGTACCCCGATGTGACTCTCAGAATGAGGCTGGGCTGCCCTAGAAGATTAAGGCTGAAGCTGTGCAGGAATGCAGATTTTACGAGAAAGTTTCTGTAATCATTTATAATGGTACAGATGCTACAGATGTAAACTTTTGTTTTCCAAAATCATTCTGTCTACTTACCAATGACCTTCTAGTCCAAGAAGAGAAAATGGAGAAGAGCTGATGCCTAGCTTTGAAACGCTCTTTTGCAGTTTGATGCAGTTGGGGGCTTGGCTGAATCAATGTTGCCATACAGGTAGTTAATGATGGCAATTAGGACAATCGATGGCAATCCTGGCATTGCTGGTTGGAGGAGCTCATGTAATTATGCTGACTTCCTGATGGCTTCCCCATTGTCCTTGGCAAGGAATATCAGAAATCATGGTTAATGTGACTGTGGGATTCTGCAACAACTCAAACTCTGAGGACAGGTCATTACTATCACGCATTCACCACCACCATAAATTTGGACAGTTGTTTGTTAATTGTTTGTTAAGTGAGGATCACTTTAAACTACTTTTAAAAGTAGTTATCAAGGAAGACTGAGAGAGATTGGGCTGAGGTGGCAGAGACAGCATAAGAATACAGAGGTCATTCTAGGTACATCAACTGCTACATAAGCAGCCAGATGTTGTACTAACAGGAAAACCTCTGGTTATGTCTAATAGCATGACTCCTTCACTTGTATTAAGTGAAACTGGGTGCCCAAGACAAGTTGCTATATCCCAGGTAGGAATGAAATAACAACAGCATCTCCGAAGGATGGAATCACATTCCGTGAATAGAATAGAATAGAATAGAATAGAATAGAATAGAATAGAATAGAATAGAATAGAATAGAATAGAATAGAATAGAAGAATGAAGAATAGAACAGAACAGAACAGAACAGAACAGAACAGAACAGAACAGAACAGAACAGCTTTATGACTGGACACACAAGGAATTCGTTTTCCGTGCATAAGCTCATAAGCATATTGCTGTGGGATCTCACAAGATTTCTCTCTTGAGGATAAATTCCAAAGTGTGGTGTTTGCGGAGCTGGGCTGCAGTCATAATACTATCATCTGTAAATATCGCCCATCATGGCATTTTTGGCTTTACTAAATCCCATGGGGACCGAGAAGAATCCTTTGGACAGTATGAGTGGCCTTTACATCTCAACCTCAGCAATGTTAAGATGTGTGGACTCCAATTCCCAGAATTCCCCAGAGAGCATGGTGACTGGGGAATTCTGGAAGTTGAAGTTCTTAATATTGCCAAAGTTGAGAAATGCTTATCTAAAAGGCAGGTCATACGGTCCAAAGAATTCTTCTTAGGACCCTGTTTTCCCAACCCTTCTAATCATCAGGCTGCAGGTGCCCAAGGACTGCTCTTTCTGGCACCTATTGGCACCATCTTCGCCTGCATTGCCCAAAGCCCATTGGTGGGCACCACAGAAGAAAGTGCTCTCTGTTTCCTGCCAGGGAGGCAGGCGACATATGAGATGCAACACCCACCACAGACTAATAAGGTGACTCTCTAGTTGTCTAGTTTCCTCCAGTGTGAGTGTGACATGAAATTATCCATCTGACAATGCAGAAATTACTCCCTACAATTGACCTCCAGCTTGTCTTCCAAATGACTTTTACATTGGCTAAAAGGTCTAGTCCATCATGTTGTCATTTGGTCCAAGTCCTCCTCCTCTTCCTATTGAAATCATCTAAGACAAGGAGCATGGGAAGTCCAGCGATCTTTGGCTATGGGACCGTGGTTGCTACTCCATACTGTGCCACCACAAAACCACATTTGGACTCCTTGTGGACAGTGAAGAATGCAACTGCTGTGGAGGGTGTCCCCTTGATGGAGAATATCCATCTTTATTATTTTATTACATCCTGCAGCCAAAAATAATACAAATTACTTATGAAGCCTCTGGTGATCAGCAGATCATAAAGTAGTCTCAACAACAATACTTCAGTTACTCGTTCATCAGATTGACTGGTTTACTTCTCTGGAGCATCACACCCTTCCTTTGACTTTTTCCAGCACCATCCTGGATGAGGAAGGCTGAGCTGACATGAGACCGTCTTCAGACCGTCTTCCCAGGGCAGTGATCTTTCAATTCAGGCCAAATGGGGACAAGATCAGGAATGTGCTTTAAGAAAGGGCTGCTGGGGTGTGGGGAGGAGGAGGCAGCTTGAAAGTTGCTTTTCAGTTTTAGGTCCCTCCCTCATGTCTTCCTTTTGATAACTAATTCCAGAAGAAATAGGACTTGGAGAGGGAGATTTACATGTCTCTGGAACAGGACATTGAAGCTGATGGGATTCTTCCACAGCCAGGAAGAAATTGGTCCTTGGTGCAAGATCCAGATTCCTGAGCAACTTTGTCTGTTTTCAGAAGGCTTCTAGGTCTCATCTGTGCCTGGATAAGATTCTCAGACTTAGACTGGGGTTTCTAGCCATTTCCTGTCAAAATAAAGCAGGCAAATTAGAAACTTGATACAGTAATTATGCATAAATTATGTATATAAAGCACATGTTCAGTGATGAAAGGGCAGCTGCAGAAGTCTCCCCAAACCAACTTTGGGAATATGCTATACTGTAGGTGCTAACAAATTTCGCTACAGATTTGGCCATATCTCAGCCCACTGGTCACTTCTGAAGGACATCGCAGCCACCCCAAGTGATGGAGGAGACTTTCCTAAACCAGCGGAGATGCCTCCAGACAAAGTTTTAGATGCAGCTTCACTTTTATTTTGCGTGGATTCCAGAGGCTTTCTGCAAAGCAAAAATGCTTTGGGGGCTATCAGATGGCTTTAGTAGCAGGTCTCACCATTCATCACCACACAGAGCAGCAGTTCTTAAACTGAGGGTGGTCACACCCACACAGGGCACCTCCTGAGGGAATGGAGCAATTTGCCATCACTTGTCTGTGACCTGAGGATCCTGATTGAAACTACTGCCGCCGCCATGGCACTTGCGTAACATAACAAAGTCGGGCTTTTGTGGGGGTAATGAGAAGGGGGGCTGGATAGTTGTCAGACAGTTTAAGAATCACTGATAAGGTGATGGGGAAGCCAAGACCCTCCCCTTTGAGGCCCAAGGCTTGGAAAAGTACAGCCACATGGGTGCTGGTTTAGGAATGGGAGACCCCTGCCCAAGTCCCCTTTTCTCATCCCCACTTTCCTCACAGGGTGGTGGTGTGGGGAAAAGGGGCAGGGGGAGCCACTTGAACTCCTGAATGAAAGGATAAACAATGAGCTTTACCAGTCTGGAAGCTCAGGGGTGGCCTGAGTGGAGGCTGCTCCATTGAAGGACGTCTTTGGCTTGCATCTCATTGTCTTTTTCTTTTCCTCCTCCTCCTCCTCTCCCCCATGCAGAATGTCCATGGAATATCCTCCGCACCCTCTCCAAAGGTGTTCCTGTCGGAGGAAAAGTAAAGAGCTGCTGTCCCTGCAGAGAGGCTTGCCGCAAAGGCAAAGAATCGCCCAGGGAGTTTTGGGCAGAAACGGGTGTTGAGTGGCCATCTGGAGAATGAATCTGCCCCATGCGGGAGGCCGCATTTTCTGCACTGCCTGGAGCTTGGCCAAGCCTTGGCCTCCTGAAGGTCGGCCCACCTGCTCTGCCATTGCAGCCTGAAGAGGCCTGCAGCTATGGACACAAGGGTTCCCGGCCCTTGCTTTGAGCCACCCTCACCATGCTAATGCCTGGGGACGAGAACTTCCTTACTAATGTCATCTACATTGCCTTTGAACTGGTCATTGCCCTTCTGGCCATCTTTGGGAACGTCCTGGTTTGTTGGGCCGTTTATCTCAACAGTAATCTGCAAAACGTCACCAATTACTTTGTGGCTTCCCTGGCAGTAGCTGACATTGCGGTAGGGGTCCTGGCCATCCCCTTCGCCATCACGATCAGCACCGGCTTCTGTGCCTTCTTTTATGGCTGCCTCTTCATCGCCTGCTTTGTCCTGGTGCTGACCCAGAGCTCCATCTTCAGCCTCCTGGCCATTGCCATCGATCGGATTATTGCTATCCGTATCCCTCTGAGGTAAATATGCCAAAGATGCTGAACTGAATAACTGAATTGGAAGAGACCTTGGAGGTCTTCTAGACCAACCCCCTGCCCAAGCAGGAGACCCTACCCCATATCAGACAGGTGGCTGTCCAGTCTCTTCTTAAAGACCTCCAGTGATTGTTAATTGGTTAATTGTCCTCACTGTTAGGAAGTTTCTCCATAATTTCAGGTTGCTCCTCTCCTTGATTAGCTTCCATCCATTGTTTCTTGTTCTGCCCTCTGGTGCTTTAGAAAATCTTCAGCCCCTCAGTTATTGTATACCATTAGGAGGGGCTTCTCTGCAGAATTCCAGGGTTGTGGTTTAGCAGGGCCTGTGCCCAGGTGCATGGGATTGTCATGCGCAGCAGAATGAGCTCTTGCTGACCCCAGGGAGCCTCCTTCCAAACATGCAGAGCACTTTTTTGCTGGACATTGAGAAATAAAGCAGGTGTTCTCTGCATGTTGTGACATCTCAACCCTTGTCCTTGAATCAGCTGCCCCAGAGGCTAAGGGACATTGGCCCCGGTTCCAAGAGGCAACCCCACAGTAAAACTGCCCAGGAGAAAGCAGCCATCCCCCCTACTTATACAAGTAGTAGTCAAGGTTGAGTGACTGCACAGTCCAAGACAACCATCAACCACCTCCCTTCCCTCTTGCACAGGCCTTAAAAGAGGGCCCGAGCGATTTCAGCTCAAAACCTGGGTTAGAATTGCATGAAACTGAATTTAGAAAGCTGTTTGTTCAAGAGTTTCTGGAGCTGTTCAGCAACAAGACTCTCTGGGTAGGAATGAGCTACGATTGGAGAAAGACTTTCAGAACAACACAAGGCTTCTTTAGATATGAGCAAATTAAAAGAATCAAAATGTTTGCTCCTTAATGGGGGCAATGAAATGCTATAACAACAACAAAAAAGACAGATACCCAAATCCTTTTTTGCTCCAGTTTTCTCCAACAAGGAGATAAGTTCTTTCCACTAGGCAATTGGGGGAAACAGGATGGGGACGGAACTGAAGCTTGAGGTAGGGAATAGTTTCAGTCTACAAAGAATAAACTAGCTTATGAGCTGGAAGAAGCTTTCTCTTTGAGAAAACCTGGACAAATTATGAAGTGAAAGTGAGCAAAGTTCCTTTCTTCAAAAGAAGGAGAAAGGAATCTACGGGGAACTACCCATCTGACATGAATATTTGGGAAGATCCTAGAAGCAGATTAGGAGGCTAACCTATTACGGCCTCGATAAAATGCTACAGATTTAATCTATTTTGATTGAGGTAGAGCGTCTAACAAACCAGTCCATGACATTCTGATCGTAGATTAGCTCATTGTGAGTTTATTTATTTATTTAAAACATTTACATTAGCCACTCATCTTTCAGACAGCTCTGGGCTGCTCCTAATCCAAAATTTAAAAACATAAAATAATGTAAAAAACCATAAAACTCAACCAATTAAAACATTAAAAACAACCAAGTTGGATGGGATGAAAATTAAGTGGATATATAATTGGCTAAAAATTGACCAGAGAATCAAATTTGAGTGAGGTGCAAGAATCGGACCCAGAACTTTTGTTTTTCAGGATTTTATAATAATGATTCAGGTGAACAAACACAGGGATGCTTAATAAATTTGCAGATGGCACTAGTACAGTGGGATTACTAGTATCCTAAAAGACAGAAGTAATTTAAAAAAAAAACCTTAATAGCACAGGTTGAAAATAGAATTAAATTTAAAGCTGCCAAGTTTTTAATGGAAATGGATATTAAGAATTTCTTCATAAAAAACGGAATAGCAATAGCACTGCTTTTTATTTGTAATAACTGTTACTCTACATGGGCTGCTCTTTCTTTAAGAGCTGAACATGAATTACAGCCTTTGTTACAGCTTTTACTCTCTTGATCACCATCTTCTTCCCTTTTTCAAACTCTCCTTTTATTGTCTTTTTGGGGGCTTCACACCACAAAACTGTTGCAGTTGCCTCCTAACTCCCAGCAATGGGTTCTTTCTATGCCGCCCAACTCCCACAGGGACTCTGAGCGGCTCACAGTACAATCAAATAAAAGACATTATAAAACATTAACATCTGTTAAAAGAAACATGTACATTAAAATATATTAATGTATTTTTATTTTCATTTATTTATTTGGGAGATTTATCTCCCTCTCCCTCTCAGCTGCGTTGATTTCCTCCTTGGCTTCTCAGAGTTTTCTGAATCCACTTGAGCAGATTATGGTAATGTTCAAACTTTAATGAACGTGGCTTTTAAAATTCCCCTTTGACTTCTCTTTATGAGCCCGGAAGGAATCATCTTCAATTACAGGCTGCTCGAGGGAGCACCCAGGGCCTCTCAAAGGCCTTGAAGGTCTCTGCATTCAGTCTCCCAGGGTCTCCCACCATCACCGCAGAAGAGAATTTTCCCAGAGCCTCTTGGGACCTTTCCAACGCAGGAAGATGGACTGGGAGCACAGCTTGTAGACTGTGCAGGCAACAGGGGAGGGTGAACTTGCTGGTTCCCTCTCTCTGGAGCCTTCTGGTGAGGCTCACAGTGAGACTCCTTCATGCCAAGGCTTGGCCCAGGATTCTTGGCCCAGGAGCGGTTCATAAGGAGGGGGTGGGAAGCCATGCGGGCTCCCCTTCTTCTTCTCTGGCTCCAGGAAAATGGAAAGCTGATTCCTCCTTACAAAGGATTTTCAAACACAGAACATTGCACCGAATGCTTCAAACTCAGGATTCACCAGTCCAGACAGCCACACTCGGTGTTCATCAGTGTTCACAAAAAATTGTGAACATTATTTATTAATTTTATATCCAACATCAAGATTGGACCTAAAAGGCACTTTTCTGGAAACTCTTTTTTTTTTAAAGCAACATCTTTAGCAAACAATTTCTAGTTCTTTGACAGCACCTCCAGATGTTGAGATGTTCAGTTTGCCTCACTCAATTTGAGAAGATGGGGCAAAGCAGCCTCCAGCCTCAGGAAGTGGAACTGGCCAATCTGGCTTCTCTCTTGTATAGGTCAGAGGTTGTGTGATCGATAATCTGAGTTTGACCATCCAGAAGGCCTAAAGGCAGGACCTGCACAAAGACAGAAAGCAAAATAGTTTTCCTTCCCAGCCTTGATTAGAGAATGCAGCCATGGTTTATCTGGAAAAATGAGCATAAATTAAACCACCAATTGTATATTCCTCAGAAGGGGCTCCTTGTCTCTTCTCAGCCCTTGTTAGGCTTCTGTTCTTGGCTTGCAAATAAGGGAGCAAATAAGGATGGAACTCGAAAAGGAGCTGGCAGTGCCTCCAACAAACGGATCAGGGGATCCTCCGCCTGGAATAGGCCACTCTGGGCACGGCCAGTCCCAGGCCTTGTTCAAATAAAACTAAGACGCCAGCGATATTTAATCCATTCTTAATTTTAAAAATTAATTTATAATACTTGTAAGCTGTCTTTGGGGACAAAGGCCCCCTTCCCTTGTTGATGCCCAGGAAAGTCTCCCCCACACACCGATCAGGCAACCTCCGGAGTCCATCAGCCCCATCACTGCTGGTGCCAAAGTTCCAGCTGGAACAGGAAGCGTTTCCAGTATTGATCAGAAATCTCTTTTTAAAGGAAAAAAACTATTACCAGCACAGGCAGAATAAAGCTCCTCATATCATTGGTTCCAGGAATTGACATTACCAAGTTTTATCTCCATCATCCATTTACATGGCCCTCGTCTTTATTACAACAAATACCACATGAAACTTGCTTTCAAAGGATTGGCTCACTTGATTGTATTTGGGTCTAAATGTGCACTGGCCAAATATGAATCTACCGGGCAATGTTGGGTTTTCCTTCCACTCCACTGATAGGCAGGTGGGCATTGATCCTGCCCCCAGGGCCCTCCACCCCTTACAGCTGGGAAAGGATTCTGGCTGTGCCAAGTCCTGGTGATACCCAGGTCATTCCTTCTGCTTTAAAATGGCCTCACCTTCATGGCTGGGAACTGTAGCCATGTGAATGAAGTTGCCAACAGACACCCTCATTATTCTGAGATTAAGTTTCCAGAATTCTTTGAGGAACTCCACAGTAAACAAATTCCCAGATTATTTACAGTGTGGATAGAATTATAAATCCCTGGCTTCCTGTTGATAGAGTTTTAGGATGAACTTAACAAAGCTTGTTTTTTTATTTTTAAAAAAGGTGTAGGCTCATCTACCTCTAATGAAAGTTCTAATTGGAACTGAGGGCAATGCCAGGCATGGCTTGAAATCTGCTGAGGAGGTAGTTTGAACCCCACTGTTGGTCAGGCCACACCGTGTGGTCCACGTTCCACGGCACCAGATCCCAGCTCTCTCCTGTTGAGATGGAGTGATTCTGCAGCAAGAAGAAGCTGGAATCTGGACAGATTCTATCAAAGACCAACATAACTCCAGTTTATACTGCTTCATCTGTTTAGATCCCATTGAGGAATAAAGAGTATTATAAAGAGTAACTCAATAAAGAGTTACAAGAAGAGTACTCAACTCCTCTGCTCACAATAAAATTTTAGGCTTGGATAACCTTGAACTATGCCGTCTACGTTCTGACCTAAGCTTAGTACACAAGATCATCTACCTTAATGTCCTACCTGTTAATGACTACTTTAAT